>JAGPOY010002427.1:4949-21668 GCA_018983105.1 Silene uniflora | reverse complement strand
AAACCACTGTCACTGATGAGACGGCCAGGAATAAATGCGTTTTGGTTTTGGCCAATAATTTTGTCAGTGACCTTTCGGAGCCTGGAAGCAATACATTTTGATGCAGCACGGTAAATGACATTACAAAGACTGATAGGGCGGAACTGGGAGATAAGATCCGGGTTGTTGACCTTGGGTATTAGAACAATATGCGTGTTATTCCAAGCCGGAGGAAGATGGCCACTGTTCAAAAAACCAAGAACAGCAGATGTAATATCTGCTTTTATTGTGGGCCAGAAAAGATGGTAAAAACGAGGTGGAAATCCATCGGGACCCGGGGACTTGTTAGGCTTCATGTCAAAAAAAGCCTTTTCCACATCATTTGCTGTGAAGGACTGGGTCAGATAAGCTTGATGCAACTCATCTAACATGGGAACTGATAAGTCTTCAAGTTCTGAGAAGGAAGTTGCAGGCTGAGTCGAAGAAAATAAGCTTTGAAAGTGATTCATAATAAGTTGAGAAAGATCCGACTCAGAAGAAGTCCAAGAGCCAGTATTATCTTTCAGAGAAATAATTCTGAGTCTTCTCTGTCTTGACTTGGCTCTACAGAAAAAATATGATGTAGGAAGGCCGTCATTTAAGTGGAAGTCGGATTTAGCTCTCTGTTTCCAGAAGGAGTGCTGTAGATGAACGTCATGCTCAACAGCTTTAAGATTTTGGAGATAATCCGATCCAGAATTGAAGTCATGAATTCGTGAAGCAGAGACAGATAAATCATGACAAAAAGAATTCCAGTCGAGCATGAACTGACGACGATTATGAATCACCCATTTGAGAATTGCAGTACGAATCTGACTAAGTTTCTTGGAAACCGAGGATGAAACAGGCTCAGCAGAATAGCTATGCCAAATAGATGAGACAAGACCTTGAACTTCGCTGTGATTAAGACACCAATTATCCACACGGTAAGGTCGTTTTGGTGTTTTGATACTGGCAGATAAGTCAAGCACAATAGGGGCATGGTCCGACAAAAAGATGTTGAGATTCTGAATATGAGCATCAGGAAAAGTAAGAAGCCAGTCCTGTGATGCATAACCACGATCCAGGCGCTCCAAAATAAGGTTTGGTGACTCTCTTTTATTAGTCCACGTAAACTGAGGCCCGAAGAAAGAGAGCTCACAGAGATGCGTATTAATTCTCCAATCAAAGAAAGCATTCCAGCCAGAAATAGTTGAAGAGCCGCCAATTTTGTCAGAATAGTGCTCAACCTGGTTGAAGTCACCGATTATACAAAGCGGAGAGTAACTCGAACAAAGCTGCTTCATATCTTGCCAAAAACTTGCTTTGAGGTCATTACAAGATTCACCATATAGAAAAAGAGCATACCACACATAGCTCAAACTATGATTAACAACTTTACAAATGATGAAATGCTGATCCACGACAAGAGGTGCAACATCGGATCTTTCATCCCATAATAAAAGCAAGCCACCACTTAAACCCGCCGAATTTGTACCACAAAAGCTGGGTAGGTTCAAAGATCTTTCATCGGATCTTTTGCTATATTCGATTGATGGAAATTTGATGAAAATTAAAGCCACAATTTCAAATCATTATTTCTCTTTAAGTTAAGACAGAACAAATACATACCAATCACATGATAAATTGTCTGATAATTAACAAAAGATAAGTGTATTTTTAAAGTAAGATTTAGTGAAAATCGGCTTGAAATTTAAGGTTGAGCCTGCAATCGGCTCGAAATTCTTTGAGATGAGAAAGTTGAAGTTCGGAGCCGGTTTGGAATAGACTCGAGCTCTACTAAGTTTGAAATCGGCTCAAATTTGATCAACCTCGACTCAAAATCGGTATAGATTCCAAGCTGATTATGAGGGCTTTACGAGCTGGCTCATATATATTATTGACAATCATAAATGGGACAAATCTTTTGATAGCCCTTGACTAGAAGATTAGTTATAGATATTATGCCTTTGCCATATACTCATATCTACCGTATTTGGTTGGAATTTAAGACCAATTTATCTATTTATAGACGAGTCATTTTGGTCTGAAATGATAAGATGAAATTTTGTAACTATTTTTCAGTCAAATGTGACAACTGTTGAAAAACAAGTTATAAGTTGTAACACTGGTTATACCATTAAGGTTGCATTTAAGTATTTAATCACAAAATGGTTACATATGCACGTCTGAAACTTCAAACGTTCGCCTAGGACAAAAAATTGCGATTTAAGGCCCGGTTCTTTTGGACTTAAAGTCACTTAATTTCAGATCACTTCAGATCCTATGAGTTCAGTTCAGATCTTATAAGTTCAGTTCAGATCTAAGTTCAATTCAGTTCAATTCAGACCTATAAGTTCAGTTCAGTTCATATCCTATAAGTACAATTTAAATCCTATAAGTTCAGTTCAGTTCAGATACTATAAGTTCATATCAATTTATATCCTATAAGTTTAGTTCAGATCCTATAAATTAAGTTCAGTTCAGATCAGATCAATTTCAGTCCAAAAGAACAGGGCCTAAGATAAATATATCTGTCTTAAATAATACGTAGTTTATGAAAATAAATGGATGTATTGATGTTGGGGTCTGACATAGTGAGGTACAGTAGAAGCGTCCGTGCTGTGGTGATGGTTATGTACAGGTGCGAAATTGGACACCTAATTTGGGTCTGAATGTCTGATGAGAGTACAAATACATTGAATTGGTGGGAGACAGCCGACAGGTGACAATTTACTCCTCAGTTGCAAAATCAAGTATACGAAAAATGTGCTGTAAAATGGCGACATCACAACGTGTTACTCAAGTGGCTAGTGTTAGTGAATAGTGGACACTCTTGCGACCTCATATAGTCATATATCCTTCTCATTAATTGTTTCTGATTCGGAATGAGAGGATGTATTATATTCACGTTTTTTAATTATTATCGTCGAGTTTTAATGTAACGTAAGCGATGACTTCAAACATAAAATTAAAAAAAAAAAAAGGTTAAGCAAGAGTCTGGGACTGGAAAGTCCATGACGTGTTTTATTTTCACAATTTATAAATGAATGAATATATTAAAGTGGTGATTAAGAGTGAAAACATAAAACGACTAAATTTTGCACTTGCTGTCCGGTTTGGCAGCTTCTTTTATCTCGACACTTGAAAATTTTCACACGTGAGTTTAGAACAATGGTTCTTCAAAAATTTCATACTTAATCACCAATTTTTATTGAAACTATTGTTTCTAATTATTGGATTCTTCGATAATTTTTATGCTTTGGAAGATTTAACGTTAAAACGCTGGATAGTGATTTCTAGAAGTGTAAATTAGCTATATATTTGACACAAATTCTTATCTTGCTCATGTTAGAATAATAATTTTTGACTGATTACACGTCTAAGACATACAGGCATACAGCTACTGCTTTTAAGTGTATTAGTTGTTTTGTACAAGCAGATCGATATTGGGGTAGCTCATTATATACTCCCTCTTATTCACAATAAGTGTCCTATTATTTGAATATATAAATGGAATATTTTAATAAAATGGGTCACTGTGAATAGGTGAGAGTAGCTCATATCATGCCTGTTGAGTGTTGACTATTTTTTACCCGAGTGCGGGGTAGATGACTGCCCTGAGACGGATTGCTGATGTTATTTCTTCCAATCTAGCGTCGGATTTCCATGAATCATAAAGTCTCCTTTCTTTCGAAACAGGCCGAGTACTACTTGCTCATGTTAAAACCTTTGGTCATGGAAAGTGGGCCTTGGTATGAATACTACTTCTATCATTGTAGGAAGCGGAACACAATCCAATAGAAGTACGGAGTATTAAACATCACACTCTGGTGATCTGGGGGGCTAGCAGTCGCAAGGACGGTCGCCTTCGTTGGCAGTCGAAATTTTCAAAGTTTTTAGTTAAAATTTTCCATTTTTTTCGTGTTTCCCTTACACCATTACCATTCCGTCTCCACTGAGATTTTTCGCCTCCGCTGGGGTCAATTCCTAGCTCCGCCACACAAGCTAAGCAACAATTGGCCATTAAATTGTTTCGTAATAAAACTTAAAATCAGTATACTTCTATGATGAAAAAGAGCGAACAAGAGATTGAGAAAACCTGAAATAGACTATTTCATGCATCAGTAATCATTGTGTAATTGTGTGAGACAGATTCATATTGTAAGTCAGTTTTATTGAATAAAAAGACAACTTCTTTATTAACAATAAATGAATAATTTCAGTTTATGATAATAATTTCTTATCGTGCAAAACCATTTTATTTTATAATTTATGTTCATGCATATTGTACAACTTAATTAGTAAATGAATCCGTCTCATTGTAGACGGACATTATACGTCTAAAGCTGTACACGGATAGTGACTCTCTCACAAAATGCAAGTCAGAGGCAAGTGAGGATATCCATTTTCCATTCACTTATACTATCCATTCTCATTTTATGAGAAGGACACAAATACGGATAGTGTTCGACTGCCCATCTAAAGCGAGAATTTTGTTAGTGAATAAACTCACGTGGCAAGTGACGACGTAAGCCAACTTGAGGGACAGAAAGTCAAACATTCAACATACGACGCGGGTGACTAAAATACTAGTCCACTACTCCGTACTAGCTCGCCACTAATCAAGCCTTATCTTCTTTCACAAATTCTTTACTTCATTTTTAATTTTGTTTCTCGCTCCCACCGTGTGAACAACGTGTATATTTGTCATTACCATTATCGATGTTTTTAGGATACACATTAAAAAGCTAAATTATACGGAGTAAAAAATCAATCAATCAATCAATACTATATATTAATTCCAGAAACCAAGGGACTTCTATGCAATTAAATAAATCTATACAAATTAATTATACTATATAGTTTTAAATTACTAGCGCTGTGCGATGGACCTGAACAAGGGACTTCAATGCAAATATTATATAGTTTTGCCTTAAGTTTAGAAAACATCAGAATATGGAGATTTTTCTCAAAATAAACATGTCCAACTTATGGTATTAAATTATTAATTATATAAAAAAGATGTTAATTTTTTAACATACACGAATATAATATTAATATGTTATATTTTGGAAACTATTAAAATGTAAATAAATAAGTTAGATTTTCAAAAAAAATTACTCCCTCCCATTTTAATTTCTATATTGTTCCCCTTTCCTTTTTCATCTACTTTTCTCTTTGTTCCCTCTTTCCGTTTTTGGACAACTTTGTGTGGTCCAAAATCAATTTAATGTGGGGCCATGTGTATTGTGTGGTTCACATTGATTCTCTTATTTCTTATGCCAAAAAGAAAGGGGAACAATATAGAAAATGGGAGGGAGTATAATTTTCCATAATTTTTTTGGTTTGATTTAATGTATATATGTAATATATTTATATAAATATATAAGTCTCTTAAAATTGCATGCCTAAATAGTAAAAATATACTTTTAGTATGTTATAACCACTAAAATGTAATCACTCAGTTGAATAGTCAAAGTACCAATATTAGCAACAAGCGGGGGTAGTGAAAGTAATAGAAGTAACAACAAGAGTAGTGAAATTATCAATACGAATGCGACTGTAGTAAAAGTACCAATAATTACGGCGGGTTAGTGAAAGTAACAATATTAGGAACGAGCGGGGTAGGGGTAGTGAAAGTAACAGAAGTAACAACGAGCGGGCGGGGGTAGTGAAAGTAATATAAGTAACAACGAGAGTAGTAAAATTCGGAGGTAGTGAAAGTAGCAATAATTACGGCGAGAGTAGTGAAAGTAACAATAGTAATAAAGAATGTAATCAAAGTAATAGAACTAACAAAACCAAAAAGTGTATATGAACATCTAACTAACCGATCGATTTAAGTAAAATATTAATAGCGGGAGTAATGATTTTGTCTCATAATTTATTTTATCGTAATTTTAATATATGTCATAGAAAAATATATTAATGCTAAATTTATGAGTTATGCAACTTTAAAATAGTTTTATTTAATTAAAAATAAGTTTTAATGCTAAATAGAGGTAGCCCGGGCGAAGCCGGGCACCCATACTAGTTACATATAAATAATTTATAACAGTTTATGTAAGTAAATTATAATAAGGTTGTTGTAAAATATTGTCATGATTTTATTTAAAAATTTATAATATTATCGATACACAATCACCTTTGAACTATTGTAAATTAAGTGGGGATAATCTATGCATAACACTATTTTACTTTTAACAATTCATGTTCGATAAATCATTTCTTAGTCAACAATCCACTGTACTCACATCAACCGTCAAATTATTAATCACTATTATTAACGGTGAACATCACCTCAAATGAAAATTAATTAAACACAATATTAATTGAGAGATAGGTACTAAAACAATATGCAAATTTATTATAATAAGTTATAAAATAATCTTATGCATAACACTATTTTACTTATAACAATTCATGTTCGATAAATCATTTCTTAATCCAAAAAAAAAAAAAAAACAATCCACTTTACTCACATCAACCGTCAAATTATTAATCATTGTTCCTAACGGGTGAACACCACCTCAAATGAAAATTAATTAAACAGACCCGCATTTTTTTCTTAAAATAATGACCCCAAAAAGCAGGGAAATTTAAAAAAAAGGAGTAAATATTGGCCGATAAAAAATAAGTACGACTACTACTCCACGAAGAGGAAAGTTCGTCGGCTTACGCGAACCCTAGATCTATTAATTACTTCAATTTTTCCCCATTTTTTGATTCTAATTCATTTGTTCTCCGATTCCTTCGTCTTTAGCTTAATCCAAGGTTAGTATCGTTTAATTTTCATTTGATTGTTCAAATTCGTTGCATGATTTGAGATCAATTGTTTACCATTTTGTGGATTATGTGATTGATTTCATTTGTTTTGTTATGATCGTGCAATCTTATTATATGAGATCATGTAGTTAGCATATTTGAATTAGGATGATGAGAAATTAGTTCACATTGATGTAATTGATAGAAATGAAGGATTGTTGATTAGGTTTGTTTCGGGAATGAATTCGGCGAAGAGAGATTGATTTGTTGAGGTAAATGGAGTAGTTTGAGCCGTTGGATGCGAATGCTAGCTGTTGATTTTGATCAGCTTTGTTGTAAAATGATTTCGGGGAAATTAGCGCGAATTTTCTGAGCTAAATGAGGTACTTTGAGCCTTTGAAGTTTGAATGCTGAGTGTTAGCTGCCCATATTGGTTAGTTTTGTTGTAAAATGAATTCGGTGAAATTAGTTTTGTTGTAAAATGACTTTGGTGAAGTTAGTGCGAATTTTATGAGCTATTTAAGGTACTTTGAACCTTTGAAGTTTGAACGCTGAGTATTAGCTGCCGATATTGGTTAGTTTTGTTGTAGAATGAATTCGATGAAATTAGGATGATTTTGTTATTTTGTAGCCAAATGAGGTGCTTGGTGCTTCGAGGCCTTGAATGTGAGTGTTAGCAGCTGATATTGGCTAGTTTTGTGAATTAATATGGTGAATCAAGGCGATTTTTGTAAGCTAAAGGAGGTACTTGGAGCCTTTGAATGTGAGTGATAGCAGTTGAATTTGGTTAGTTTTGTTGTAAAATAAAACTCGGTGAAATTAGGGCGATTTTTTTTAGCCAGATGAGGTGTCTCAAGCCTTTGAATGCGAGTATTAGCAGCTCATATTGGTTAATTTTGTCATTTCGTGAATTAATACAGTGAAATCAAGGCGATTTTTCTGAGCTAAATGAGGTACCTTGACCCTTTGAATGTGAGTGTTTGCTGTTGATTTTGAGTAGTTTTGTTGTAGAATGAATTTGGTGAGGTTAGGGCAATTTTTTCGAGCCAGAGGTGCTTTGAGACTTTGCATAGCCGATATTGGTTAGTTTTGCTGTAGAATTAATCCGGGTATATCAAGGCGATTTGTATGAGCTAAATGAGGTACTTTGAGCCTTTCTATGCGAGTGTTAGCTGTGGATATTTGTTAGTTTTGTTGTAGAATTAATCCGGTGAAATCAAGGCGATTTTATGAGCTACTTTGAGCCTTTGAATTCGAGTTTTAGCATAGCAGCTGACATTGGTTATTTTGTGAATTAGTACGGTGATATCAAGGCGATTTTTCTGATCTAAATGAGATACTTTGAGCCTTTGAATGTGAGTGTTAGCTGTTCATATCGGTTAGTTTTGTTGTAGAATCAATTCTTTTGTCTGGGCTATTTGAATGTGAGGGTTAGCTTCTGATATGGTTAATTTTGTTGATTTTTCTGAGCTATATGAAGTGAGACAACTAACTTAGAGGGCCGTATATGATCACAAATACTTGGGTAAGACAGCCTTACACAAGTGTGTTGCAAAACAGATCCTTTAAGTCATTTGGGCCATGTTCTATGTTGGTGGGGCCCATGCTACACACTATTAGTGTAAAACCATCTTACATATGACTAACTATTATATGATTTGGGTTGGTTGGTTTCTCATAGGGAGTTGGTGCTGCAATTGTTTCACCAGTCCTGTTTCAGCCAGTTTATATCGAGACTGCTTTAACTTTCTTTCGTGCATATTTGCTTGAATGGCTATTGTTTTGTACTGCCCCATCCTATTTATATCGTCTCGTTTGACCAGAGCTTTGCATGATATCTAGGATTTAGTGGTGAAATCTAATCATTATCCTTGTCTTTAAAATTCACATGCTGTGATGTCATTCATTCCCCGTTAGGTCCATTAATTGGATGGACGAAGTGCTTTTATAATCATGAAATGCATGATGAATTCACGTATTTATCATATATAAGTGGGCCAATAATTTTGTTGTGAATTGTGATCTTAGAAGTGAATGGGTCATTGAAGCTGTTGTTCTCGGGGATTTACATGGTTCTTGCTAGGGTTTTCACCAACAGCATTAGCTGCTATTTTAGCTGGCAGATGAACTTGATATTGCAACTGCTTCGATTTAGTTACCAAGATTGATATTAGTCAAGAAAATGTTTGAGGATTATGTGAGGCTGTGGAGTAGGTAGCACCTTATTTTATTTTAGGATTACACAGTGTTTGTTTTGTTGTATGTCACCGATTTCTTTCAACTCTTTGTTGGTTTCTTTATACTTAATAAATGTTCTCTCTTTGATTTGTAGACTGAAATCTTGTTCGTCTCAACCTTTGTAGGAAATTTTGCGTGTTTGAAGACATACTGTTTATAATTTTGGCCACAGGTCAATCGAAAGTTTGTGGACCGCAGTGTTGAAGAATTATTTTATTTTAGGATTACACAGTGTTGAAAATAATTATATTCCTGAGTAGCTCTCTCAAAGAATAGTAGTACTTTTACAAAGTTGTGTAGTAGGCTGTTTATAAGAGAACAAAAAAAAGTTGGTAGGTGGGGAATAAAAAGGATATTATCAAGATGATGTCCAGATCATATACCAACCTATTAGATTTAGCATCAGGCAATTTCCCAGTAATGGGGCGAGAGAAAAAACGGCTCCCAAGGGTGATGACTGTTGCGGGTGTGATATCTGAGCTTGATGATGATCAAGCTAATAGCATTTCCTCCGATGTTCCGTCATCAATTGTACAAGATCGTATAATAATGGTTTTTAATCATCTGCCCATTAAATCGAAGAGAAGGCCTGATAATCAGGGGTGGAGTTTTAGTTGGGATGAGGATTCATTACTCTTGCACGTGAAACATGGTTTGCCCGAAGACATGGAGGTGCTCTATGTAGGGTCCTTGAGGGTGGAAGTGGATCTGGATGAACAAGATGACGTCTCACAGATCTTGCTGGAGAAGTTCAAATGTGTCCCCGCTTTCCTGCCCCCTAATCTCCATGAGAAATACTATCAAGGCTTTTGCAAGCATCATCTATGGCCTCTTTTTCATTACATGTTACCCTTTTCAGCAAGCCATGGTATTCGCTTTGACCGCTCCCTGTGGGAAGCCTATGTGGCTGCCAATAAGATATTCTCTCAAAGGGTGATTGAGGTCATTAATCCTGAGGATGATTTTGTCTGGATTCATGATTACCATTTGATGGTGTTGCCAACTTTCTTGAGACGACGCTTCATTAAGTTGAGAATGGGATTTTTCCTCCATAGTCCATTTCCTTCTTCAGAGATCTACAGGACTCTGCCTGTGAGGGAAGAGATACTCAAGGCATTGTTAAATGCAGATCTTATTGGATTTCATACCTTTGATTATGCTCGTCACTTCCTTTCTTGTTGTAGTCGGATGTTAGGCTTGGAGTATAAATCCAAGAGGGGATATATCGGGTTAGAATATTACGGAAGGACTGTTGGGATAAAGATTATGCCTGTGGGGATTCACATGGGGCAAATTGAGTCTGTTTTGAGGCTTGCCGATAAAGAATGGAGGGTACAGGAGCTTAAACAGCAGTTTGAAGGAAAGACTGTGTTGCTTGGGGTGGATGATATGGACATTTTTAAAGGTGTCAATCTGAAACTTTTGGCAATGGAGCAGATGCTCAAGCTGCATCCCAAGTGGCGCGGAAAAGCAGTTTTGGTGCAAATTGCAAACCCTGCTAGAGGAAAAGGTAAAGACCTTGAAGAGATTCAGGGTGAAATTCAGGCTAGCTGTAAGAGAATCAATGAAACATTTGGGGGTCCTGGTTACGAACCGATAATTTTCATCGACAGGCCAGTATCTTTGAGTGAAAGGGTTGCTTACTACACCGCGGCCGAATGTGTAGTTGTAACTGCTGTCAGAGATGGGATGAACCTCATTCCATATGAATATGTTGTCTGTAGGCAAGGGGCTTCTGAATCTGAATCCGCTTCATCACCTGTTAAACCAAAAAAGAGCATGTTGGTTGTATCAGAATTTATTGGGTGTTCTCCTTCTTTAAGTGGTGCTATTCGTATAAACCCATGGAACGTGGAAGCGACAGCAGAAGCGATGAATGAGGCTATATCCATGAATGATGCTGAGAAGCATTTGCGTCACGATAAACATTATAAATATGTCAGCTCTCATGACGTGGCTTTCTGGGCACGAAGCTTTTTCCATGATTTAGAGAGGAGTTGCAGAGACCACTTTAAACGGCGTTGCTGGGGGATTGGTTTGGGTTTTGGTTTTAGGGTAGTAGCTCTAGATCCTAATTTCAGAAAGTTGACCATCGATGCCATTGTCTCTGCATTCTGCAGAGCTAAAAGTAGGGCGATACTGTTAGATTATGATGGAACTATGATGCCTCAGACATCCATAAATAAGCAACCCAGTCAAGAGGTGATGAGGATTGTCAACTTACTTTCTGGGGACCCGAAGAACACTGTTTTTGTTGTTAGTGGAAGAGGAAGAGATAGCTTAGGTAAATGGTTTTCACCTTGCTCGAAGGTCGGCATTGCTGCTGAACATGGATACTTCATGAGGTATTTTCTATACTTGTATACTTGCTTCGTTAGATTTCGTCAATTCTCTATTGCATGTGATCTTCTGCTTACATAAGTAATTTGATATCTGGTCAGATGGTCGGCTGAGAGTCACTGGGAAATTTGTGGCCAAAATTGTGATTTTGGATGGGTACAGATAGCTGAACCTGTAATGAAACTATATACTGAAGCAACAGATGGTTCTTACATTGAAACGAAGGAGAGTGCCTTGGTTTGGCATCATAGGGATGCAGACCCAGGTTTTGGTTCATGCCAAGCAAAGGAGATGCTTGATCATCTTGAAAGCGTGTTAGCCAATGAGCCTGTTTCCGTAAAAAGTGGCCAATATATTGTTGAAGTGAAGCCTCAGGTTTGTGCTGTTTACTTCCCTTCCATCATTTTATAGCGCTTCTGTTCATATCATGCACATGACCAAATTATAGGCATCAATGTGATCATTTAGCTATTTGGCATATCTACTTTACTGATTTAAGTGACATCCTATTTTATGTGGATTTTACGTAATAATATGTACCAAGGACTCTTAGTATGCTTTATGCTGGCTAGGAAAGGTTGCTGCTAAAATGTCCGATTACAAGTTCTCGAAACTGTACTGGACTTCTTTGGTAACCGATTTTTCATGTATGTAATATTGATTGCGTTGCCTTCTGGTGCATAACTCCTGAATCCTGATGCAAGAAAATAGGTGTAATTTAATGTCAAAAGTGTGCTAACAAGTAACAGTCATTTCTCTTGAAGAAGGGTCACATGTAATACAGTATATGGTATGTGAGTCCGACCCATTTAACTGCAATATTAAATTACACATTAGTGCACTAGCTTAAAATTTAATAACCTCAACGAATCCTCATATTAGAATTTGTGTTTATGTAATTTACCTACCTGAAGTCTGGCTTTACCATATAAATATAAAATCCTGATTCTATCTTATATATGATTCAGGGAGTGAGTAAAGGTCTAGTAGCGGAGAAGATCTTTAACAGAATGGAAATGATTGGAAAACAGGCCGATTTTGTGCTGTGTGTTGGCGATGACAGATCTGATGAAGACATGTTTGAGTTCATTGGGGGTGCTGTTAACTCTGGCATCCTATCAGCAAATACTTCTGTCTTTGCTTGTACAGTTGGACAAAAGCCAAGTAAAGCGAAATATTATTTAGATGACACGACCGAAGTCATGACCATGCTTGATGCTCTTGCCGAGGTTTCAGACCCGTCTCCCTCCATTGACATCTCATCCATTGACATTGGGTCTGGAAGCCCGCCTTGATAACTGCAGTTTGCAGACCAGGTATATTAGACCTCGTTCTTCGTCTTAAGTTACTACAAACTCCTTGTTCATATGGTCCTGTACCGTAAGCCATGGGTTTGTGGAGACACCAGAAGGTAAAGAAGTGAGGTAGACAGACCATGGATGCAATCAATGGCGAATCGAGAAAAAAATTGTCGATGGGGTCATGTTGAAAATATTCCACGTCATTTTTTATTTATAAAAAAACATACTCAGATTTTAAACTCTTTATTTCACACCAAGATTGAACAAAATGCACCAAAAAAATTGTGTTACGGTGTCCACAGCCTATGCAGTTAACATGAATATGCCCGTGGATGCAATGTAGGATACAATTTGAGAATTTATTTCTGGACTGCATCAAGGGAGAATGGATTTTAATTGCTCTAGATTTGGAACTGGTGCGATGTGAATCGATAAATGAGATTTTGGTACGACAATTGTACATAGGAAGCAACAAGGGTCCGCCATTTAGACTCTGCTTGAATGATTGAAGTCGGTATTTGGAGCTTTTTCGACTTACTGCCTGGTTGCCTGGTGATTGATTGACAGAATAAGTGGAAATATGTTGGTATAGATGACTTGGGGAAGCCTTGATTTGTTTTCTGAAATAAGTTTTTCTTTGTCCTTAGGCTTTGTATTGTTGAATCATCAATTTTTACTTGTAGACATTGACAAATAATATTTCAATATTGATTGATTGATTAATTCTTTGATGAAATCCGTGTGGAAGAATGTCTTATAAGGTGATTCGACCTCAACATGGTTCGAGATTTTTCTTTGATGAATTCTATGCAATTAGACTATAACAAACACATGCTCAATTGTCCATTACTCCATCACAAAAGCTTCATGGAAACATGATTGCTCAAATTGAAAACTTGAGTGCATGAGTCATGCAATCATGACTAAACCATGGCCTATGGGACTAAAGGCGCCAAAACCTAATTCATACGGAGTAGTAACTAATCGTATCATAGCTAATGACGATTTAACTTACAATCTACCTACATAAACCAAAAACAAATGAATGTTCAAGATTTGTCAGACTCATATCATCATACGATTAACCTGGGTTTTTTCCCCTTTATTTTAAGGTGTGTGGCACAAAGCCGATAATCTTATTTCTTAACACGAAGCCACAACGATTAACCTGGGTTTTTTCCCCTTTATTTTAAGGTGTGTGGCACAAAGCCGATAATCTTATTTCTTAACACGAAGCCACAAACAACATGAACCATTAATAACCGAACAAGCCTACTTCTAGTAGTTCTTGGCAATGGCGTAAGCTCATGACCCTTCGAAATCTTTTTAAAAAAGGTTTAAGATGGCAAGTAGGCAACGGAAACAACATTAGATTTTGGTCTGATAATTGGGTTTTCCCGTATCCTATCAATAGTTTTATCGATGCCCAATTTATTCATGAACCAAATATTTTGGTTAAAGATTTTATCACTCCTTGTAAGGAGTGGGATGTTCTTAAGTTATCTACAATAGTGGACGCCGATATTGTCATCCTTATTACTGATATCCCTATACCTCATAATGAGATTCCGGATAACCTCTTATGGGGTTTGTCCAGCGATGGGAATTTTTCTACCAAAACAGCAACTTATCTAGCACAAGGTTTGTATGATCATAATCTTACAAAGTGTGAATTTCATTGGATTTGGAAGTTAAATATTCCTCCAAAGTTAAAGTTTTTTCTCTGGAAAGCTTGCATTGATGGATTACCTACTAAAAGTAGACTTATTAGAAGTCATATTGATGTCTCAGCACATTGTGTTTTGTGTAATCATCATAATGAAGATTTAGATCATTTCTTTTTCAAATGCCCTTTCATTGCTTCAATTATTGAAGATTTCGGTATCTCCAAATTTAGCGACTTTTCTGCAACAGGTATTGTCATTTCAAGTCAAAACTTTGTAGAAAAACTCAACGTGTTAAAGGACTTCCTTTTAAGAACTGATTTCATTAAAATTATTTTTATTTGGTGGAATGCTTGGTTTTTTCGAAATGACTTTATCTTCAATAATGTTAATGTGAATGTTAGTAAGCTTACTCTTTTTTGTAAGAATAGTATTGAAACTTGGAATGAGACTAAGTTTAAAGACCTTGATAATCCTGATAGAGGAAAGTCGGTTACAAAGCATGTGAAAGATAATGAGGAAATTGTTTGGGATAAACCTCCAAATGATTTCTTTAAATTAAATTTCGATGGATCTAAGTTAGCTGATAATAAAGCTTCTTTGGGTTACTCTATAAGAGACCATAATGGTAAGGTAATCTTGTTAGGAGCTAAAGCATGTGGCTTAAATAGCATTCTCGTTGCAGAAGCACTTGCTTTAAAAGAAGGCGTAATTGCAGCTAAATCATTAGGAGTTTCAAAGCTGATTATTGAAGGAGATAATCTTTGTGTCATTAATTCTTTCCGAAATACTTGGCAAATTCCATGGGAAATTTCGAGTATTATCAAAGATGTGAATTTAGATTTCTTTTTTTTCGATGAAGTAATTATTAAACATTGCTTCCGTGAGGCTAATAAAGTTGCGGACTTTATGGCCTCGGTTGGACATTCTTGTCCAATTCTTTCGAGGTGGTCTGAAAGCCGGTGGCTTCAACTCACCTCTATCATCCGAAAGGATGAAATAGGTTGGTCTTATCTCAGAGGATCAATCTAGTTTTCTTACCTTATCAAAAAAAAAAAATAAAAAAAAATAAAAAAAAATATAATTACGTGATCCATGTAGGATTGTTGGTGTATTTGTGTAATTGAACTAGATCATCATTATTTGTATAACAACCTGCAAATGTATATAATCAACTCTCATCCTTCATCACGGTTCAATCATACAAACATTAATGAATACTATATCAAATATATCAGTAGAAGATTCGGAGTAACAATTTAATAATCACAAATTTAGAGGCAATCTGCTGATTAATCTATGTTTTGCTCTAAAGCCTCTTACCAAAAACTTGAACTAAACTCTATTCAACTTATTACACCAATAAATATCTGATCCTTGAATTAGCAACGACTCAACGAGCCATGTCATATGAGGTATACTAGTCCGAAGCATCTAATGCTAAGCAACTCGATTTTCGAGTTAGAGGTGATAAAATGGCTCAAGCCTATAGACAATTCGACCCGGTCCGCTTATTTGAAGGGGATGGGCCTTGTTATCTGGGATTAAAAAGCCCATGGGCGGCTCAAAAAGACCGAAAGTATTTTTGAACCGTGTTTGTGCCAAGCACTGCACCCATATTTTGGGACATCCGGCCACATTTAAAAATAGATGAATATTCTTTCGTTGTTAAAGTATCTTTAAAGTAACTAGTTGGTTGCACCGCGCGCAAAAGCGCGCGGTTCCCCAAGATATTTTCATCGTTTACGTTAACGTACATGTTAGCGTTAGTTCTTTTTTTTGTCCGATTGTACGTACATATTGAGTGTCGCGCTCAATGAAACACATATTGTTGTATTGTCTTGATGGTTGAATCAATTGTAAATAAAATTACAAACATTCGTAAATAATTTGTATTTAATTAGCTTTGCATAGAGCGTGAATATCGGAATATAGCTACGCCTTTTGCTTGGATTGTTAATTGTTGAAGAACACAATTACATGGAATACACATGAGTTATTGTAGTATGGCGTAGCTTGCACAGTAACAAAAACACATATACCAGACTCGATTCAACTGTACATAAATCAAGTAGTAAATTCTAAACATTTTCACTCAAAATGTAGGTTTATGAACGCACACCTCCACTTTCGTCATCATTATCACTCTCTAATCCTCCTTCTCTTCTTCCTCCCCCTCCTCCTCATCATCAATATCTTCCTTCCCACCATCATCGTCACCGCCTTCTTTTCCACCTTACCCAGCTTCGCTAGATTCCATGCTAGAGACGAGAGCAATTATGCATATATAATCTAGACTACTACTGATCCAAGATCACCCTCGTCCTTCCCCTTCTTATTCCTTGCCGCTCTCCAAAATTCGGTTCAAAAAGTAATAAGGTTGTGTTATCTACTCTTTTATGTTAAGAAAT
>JAGPOY010002426.1:0-14849 GCA_018983105.1 Silene uniflora | reverse complement strand
CTTAGCTCGGTCCACTTCAATTCCTCTCTCGAAAACAATATGACCAAGTACCACTCCTTCATTCACCATGAAGTGGCACTTCTCCGAATTCAACACAAGATCGACTTCCTCACACCGCTTCAAAACTTTAGCCAAGTTAGTCAAGCATGAATCAAAAGAAGACCCATAAACGCTAAAATCATCCATGAACACTTCCATAATAGACTCAATGAAGTCGGAAAAGATGCTCATCATGCAACGTTGGAAAGTGGCGGGGGCATTACAAAGACCGAAAGGCATTCTACGGTAAGCAAATGTACCATAGTGACATGTAAATGTGGTCTTTGCTTGGTCATCGTGGTGAATGGGTATTTGAAAGAACCCGGAATAACCATCTAAGTAACAAAAATACTTATGACATTCCAACCGCTCCAACATTTGGTCAATAAAGGGTAGTGGGTAATGGTCCTTTTTGGTAGCTAAGTTCAACTTCCTATAGTCAATGCACATGCGCCATTCCGTCACAATTCTAGTAGGGATGAGTTCCTTTTTATTATTTTTGACTACGGTGGTTCCTCCTTTCTTAGGAACCACTTGGACCGGACTTACCCATTTAGAGTCGGAAATAGCATAAATGATTCCCGCATCTAACAATTTAAGCACTTCCTTTATAACCACTTCTTGCATGTTGGGATTTAAACGTCTTTGACCTTGAACACATAGTTTATGGTCATCTTCTAAATACATTCTATGCATGCAAAATTCGGGGCTTATTCCCTTTAGGTCATCTAGTTTATATCCAATAGCTTTCTTATGACTCCTAAGCACATCAAGCAAGGAAGACAATTGACTTTCATTTAGATGAGCACTTACAATTACCGGACACATCTCATACTTATGGAGAAAATCATACCTCAAATTCAAAGGGAGGGGTTTAAGTTCGGGTTTTGTACCTCAACCTCTTGAGGCGTAGCAACCAACCCAATGAAATACGAGCTCTCCTCCATTGATAGCTCCTCTCCATCCAACTCTAGCTCCAAAACTTCCACTTCGTCTCCTCCAATTTCATCGTCACCCGCAAATGATTCCAATAGCAAGAGGGCCTCCAAAGGATCTTTAGACAAAGATCGAGGGATAGAGTCTTCTATGACAACACCTACAACATCAAGAATGTCAATAGAATAACAAGACTCTTCAATCATAGGACTCTTCATTGCATTGTTTAAGTTATAAGTGACTTTATCTTCACATACTTCCAATGTGATTTTACCATTCTTGACATCTATCACCGCTTCCGCGGTATGTAGAAAGGGTCTTCCCAAAATGATTGGGATATTGGCATCTTCGGCCATGTCAAGAACAATAAAATCCACCGGAATGAAAAATTTAACAACTTTAACGGGCACATCCTCCAAAACACCCAAAGGGCGTTTTATAGAACGGTCCGCCATTTGCAAAGTGACACTAGTACATTTTAAGACTCCCATGTTAAGGTTATCACAAATTGAGAATGACATAACACTTACACTTGCACCTAAATCACACAAAGCTTAGTCAACAAAATAGGTACCAATAGTGCAAGGAATAGAAAAACTACCCGGATCTTTCAACTTAGGAGGGGACTTGTTCAACATAAAAGCATTACACGTGGAGGTGAATGCAATAGTTTCAACTTCCTTCAAAGTCCTCTTCTTAGTCAAAATGTCTTTCATGGACTTAGTGTAAGAAGGAATTTGAGTGATTAATTCGGTAAAAGGAACGGTTACCTGCAAGTTCTTCACAACTTCCATAAACTTACCGAATTGAGTTTCCTTATGAGCTTTAGCTAACCTTTGAGGGAAGGGCACTTGAACCTTCTCTAGAGCTTTTACCTCAACCTTCTTCTTTGGAACAATTGGAGGAGCATCCTCCACATCATCATCCTCTTCCGTCACATCTTCAACAACAATAGGATCCGCAACTTTTCTTGGAACCTCTTCCTCAACCTCCGTAGCACTAGAAGGAACCTCAATCTCAGCAAGCACTACCTCATTAACGGGCATAGATGGCCCATCATACCTTGTACCACTTCCATGCTTCAAACAAGCTTTCTAGCCGCGTTTGACGGAAACTAGTGATTTGGCTCCTTAATCGTTGAGTCTTCTCCGGAGGGAAGTACTTCTTGTAGAATGCTAGAGCCAAAGTCGGCCAATCCGTGATCCCCATTGCGGTGCGATCAAGGCTATTTATCCATAGCTTTGCCTTGTCTTTGAGTGAAAAAGGGAAGAGTATCTCCCTAATTTGATCCCGCGTGACTTCGTTTTGCCTAATCATAGAACAATAGTCACAAAAATTAATCACATGTAAATCAGGATCCTCTAAAGGAGTACCTCCAAATTGTTTGCGCTCCACAAGGCTAATGAAAGCCGGCTTGATCTCGAAGTTCGCAACCTCGATTTGGGCAGTAGTGATACCCTTGGGAAGCTTGACCATTTTCTTCGTTGGTGGTGGTGTTGGTGGTGTCGATGACGAACTAGAAACCTCCTCTTCTTCCAACTCAAAAGCGTTGAGATCGCCTAAGTAAGACTTTCTCGCACTTTCGACTTGTTGTGGTGAAGCGGCTTCTTTAATCTCCTTGAGAAATCTTTGTCTTCTCCGCAACGTTTTCTCGGGCTCGGAGTCCAGCGAAAGCAATTCTCCAATGCAAGAGGACCTGGGCATAAGACAAAAACTTAAAGAAAATTGTAAGTAACGGTCTCAAGGAACAAGTGTTCCCTAAGACAAAAGAAAACAAGATAGAAAAACACAATTCACAATATAATAAAACCATTTTCCCCGGCAACGGCGCCAAAATTTGATAGGCTATCGCACACCTATTCAAAAGTACCCTAGGTACAACAAATTAATGTATTAAAAAGGGGTCGAATCCACAGAGAAACGGTCTACTACGCATGAATTGCTATGGTGAATTTCTATCAAGGTCGAATTAACGATTGGGTTTTGGTTTGGTTATAAAAGCTAAAAGATATGATGTAAATAATATAAGTTAAAAGAGTCCAAGGGGATTGGGTCACACATGCAAATCACATATAAATAGTCATGCCAATATCAAGATTAAATAATAAGAACAACAATTGCTTAGGCACAAGGATTACCCATTTATAAGTTAATTACTCTTATAACGTTTTAGAACACTTTTAAGTTACTAAATAAATCAACAATCACGCATAGAAAAGGAAAAAAAAAAATATTAAATTACACAAGTGAGGCTGAAAAGCGGATACCGGATATACGGTTTCCGGATATCCGGAAAAACCGGATATACGCTTTCCGTATATCCGGAAAAACCGTATCGGATAAGGATACTAAAAAAGAAGATTTAAAAAACCGGATATCCGATACGGTTTCCAAAACCGTATCGGATATCCGGTTTTGCTCACCCCTACATTTCACAACATTAGCATTCCCGATAATAATATCATCCATAGATTGGGTCCTAGAGTCTCTCGTCTACTAGGTCACTCTACTATCACATGCAAAGTCTAACTCGAATTCCGTGTCTCTCGACTTATAGAATGAATTAACAAGCTTAATCGATGAATATGGCCACTAAACAAAGATTAATCATAAAAATACGAGCATGCGATAGAAGCAATGTGTTAGAACTATTTTTATCTCAATGTTGGCAATTTAACGTATATATTAGTGCATGGCTCCCCTACCCCTTAGACAATATAAACTACTCACTCATTATAGAAATAGAACTAAAAGCATATGATAGATTAAACATAATGAAAGTAGGATTATAATGTGTTAAAGGATTAAGGGAAGAAACGATATTGTAAATAACTAATAATGAAACTAACTTGCAAATGAATAACAAAATGATTAACTAAATGATAAAATAGATTACTATAAGAAATGTAAAAGGCAAAGGAGAAAACTAGAAGTAATAGTTACCGAAATGAAGAATGAAATCTTGCAAGAAGAACAAGAACAAAACCGAGAAATAAACCAATGAAACTTTTATTGAAACTTGAATGGAAATTGTTTAACTATTGAAAGATTACAACTACTAATGAGATTATAAGAGAATAAGAGAATTTCTAAGTGTAAAAGTGTGTCCAAATGAGTCATACACACCTCCCTATTTATAGTAAAATAGGGAGTGAAACGTAAACAAACGAAAAGAAGCTAGAAGACCTAGATTGAGCTCGTCCCGATCGGGAACACCTCGTCCCGATCGGGAACGTAGCTCTTCGGGTCAAATGTGATTAACTCTATGGTAAATGCTCAAGGGATCCTATGTGTGCCATAATTAGGGTGATTAATCACCCGGTTAATGCACTTTTGACCTAGAAATATGACGATTAGCCTCCATGCATCTTCTCTTGGTTTTTGGACTCCAAATGTGTGGGCTTGACTTTAGTTGACCATCATTTGAATTTGTTGTCATTTGGTCCATAAAAAAGCCATGCAACCCATGTGAATGTTCCATGCTAGTCCAATATTTTCTTAGCCTTGCTCTCTAGTTGCTCAATTGTTGTAGGATTTCAGCTCAAATGACTTACTTTCCTACAAAACACATTAGAATGGCAAAACAAACTAGAAACACAAGTGTTAGCTCAAAATCACTTTGAAAAGTAAGTTTTGCCGTTGATGTAGTATTAGTAGTTTTAGCTGCCGCAATGACTTTGTTTAACTCCTGCAAATGTAAAGATTAAAGTTCGTACGATATGTTAACATTCATAACCTAATTAATATATTTAAAGAACAAGTAATAATTAACGTATGCATATAGGTACCTCGGAGATGACAACATTGATGAGGGTGTCAGGCCATTGCACAAAAGAACCTAGGGCTTCTTTTAAGTAAGTGACCTCGTCAGTAGGAATCGGTACTTTTACCTTCGCATACTCGTCTTTATATAAGTGGGACACTTCCACTTTACGGCAACCGTGACGAAGGGGTATACTATGAACCTTAACCTGTTGAAGACGGTCGTAAGTGACGTATCCTTTGGCAACAACAACTTTCTCTTTCCCCTGTAAACACAAGAGACGACAAGGCGTCTTCCAATCGTCCTTCACGACAGCTTTACTCAATTAGTACACATGCATGCACTACCTTTAATAAATTTCATAATTAAAAAGCATGTATGATATGAATAATTATAAACTAGCAGCTACTACCTCGCCAAAAGCCGAAATTGTCCTTGTCGGTGTTGAGAAGAACGTTTGGTCATCAACTTCCTCCGCCTCATCCTGTGTCACGGCCTTCCTGGCTTCCTCTTTCTCTTCAACATCCTGATAATGATCCTTTGACATGTACTCGGCTTCCACCTCAATGTCTTCCTTCTCCTTTTCCATGTCCTCCTCGGCTTCCTTCTGTACATTAACACTTGTCCATATAACACGTACTGATTTTCCAAATCATATAACACATTTATTTATAAGACATATATAAATATTATTACCTCATTATCAATGACCATATCTTCTTTGTCCTCCTCCGACAAGGCATCCTCCTCCTCTTTTGCTTTTTTTATGACTTCTTGAACCATATCCAATTCTTCTTCTGATGGCTTTTACCCCGTTTCAACCATACTCATTATCAACCTGGCCATTTTCTGTAGCTGTGTAGTAAATATTAATTTCAGCATATATAGTTATATATTATGTTGAATCAAACACAATATTTATATGATTACCTTCTTAAAATCATCACCACTCATCATCCTTCGAGGAGTTTTCCCAAAATATTGTGTGATACCAACATGCGTTGATACCCCTCCCACACGACCTGGATGCCCTGCTTTGCCGATTGCCCTAGCAAGAATGTCATCACGTCCTTCAGGCTTCCATTTTCCTTCCTCTACCTCCTTCTCACAGATCCTCTACATACACATAAATTTTATTTAAACTCACAAATTATATAACTCCGACCACCAGTGGTAGGAGTGACATATTAAGTCAAACTTACAATTTTCTCTTTGATGTCCTTATCATATTCAGTTTTCGTCTTTGCATTCTTAGGTGTGTGACCTTCCACCCAAGCGTCGTGACGACTGAATTTGCCAAGCTTTGCCTTCAATTCATTAATAATATTGATATCAACTCAAAATACATGATTACTATGAACATATATACGGACTATAAGAATTATGTATTTACAAGTTTCGCTTTAATTAATCTATAACCACCTCGGGAGTCGTAAAATATGGTCTTTTTCTTTGAAATGTTCGCCTTGTTCTTCTTACTCATAGCCTTCATCAAACAAATTGTATCGAGAAACGAAAGCATGACCAAACACTAAACTGAGTATACGTCTTTACTTATATAATTATTAATTAGGTTACCTTAAACTTGTCAGACTGCCTATAAGCGATATAGCTATCCCAATGGTCCTGAGTGACATACAAATACTTCTTTGTTGGTGGTTTCTTGTTCATCTCCCCGGTTTCCTTGTTGAACAAGTGCTTCTGAGCAACCTTTAACTTCCAGGATCTGAGGGCTTCCGCTGTCTTTCTTTTAAGGTACTTTTCATACTTTTCGGGGACAACGTAAGCTAACTGCATATTATGATGAGCATATTTGGTTAGTTTCGGCTAATACACATATCAAGTAGTAACGTAATTTCAGCTAGCTAAGGCATTTATACATTGTATATACCTTTATTCTGTCTATTAGCATGGTACTCCATGTTTTACTCAGTTCAATCATACGCGGTGTACCGAGAGGCACACACTGTCTTACACAGCAACCTATCCAACGCGCAAAATACCCGGCATACTCACCATATGGCAGCCCCGTATCTTTATCCCATTTTAAGGGATTAGGTTTCTTTGAATTTATTGCTTCCAGGGAACCCCTATGGCGCATTCGACCCGTTGTGTGTTGCAACTTATTCTCATCACCTGAGTCGTCACCTGACGCATTTCCATCGTTCCTTTTCCGCTTTGTGACCATATCTAAAGCAGAAATTAATAAACAAACAATAACAATGTATAAATATAATCTAAAAAAAATACCTAGAGAGGAGGGTTTATTACTTCTTTAAAGAGGAGAATCCGGGTTGATCTGGCGGCGGCAATTGAGATGACGATGATGGCGGCAATGGCGATGAAGATGATGATGGCGGCGACGGCTTATGGTTTGAGGATATTATGTGGGGTAGGTCAAGTTCAAAGTATATGTGAATGATACAACACTTGCATGTGTTTGTTGAGACCGGCCTTGTTTAATGGATATTAATAAACACGGTATGCGAAAAACCGTTATATTTTGCTTCAAAACAGACAACGGTTTTGTAGGAAACCGTAATTGAAGAGTATTATTTAAAACGGATAAGAAATCACAGTTGTCTTAAAACTTTTCATTTTGTTTGATTTTACCGCCAAGAAATAAAGCATGAAATTTCTAAAGTTAATAACAACGGCCTAAAGCCCTGAACCGTTTTAACTGTATACGTCCTGAACAACGGTTTAGGTATAACCGTTGTATTTCATATTTCATTTTGTACGTTTTTTCTCGGCAAAAAAATAAACAAAAAACCCTTGGTTTACATTTGAAAAAGTTTAAAGCAGCAGTTCATATAACAACAAGACAATAATAACACGATTGACGTAAAATAACAACAGAAATTCATACAACAGCGGACCCTCTCACGACTGCCGGGAACGTTTTTTTTTTATTTGCTAGTCTCTTCATTAACCCAAGTACCTTCATCATGATCATCTCGTGTATATATGTTTGGAATGTGAACACTTTCAACATCATTAACAAATTGGGATATAACACTGTGATCAAGTCCTTCAAATTCGACGTATTCATCATCTGGAATTCGGCGATGGCAAGATAGAACAACTGACCACTTCTTATCCATAGGATCGGTAACATAAAACACTTGTTTTGCTTGTGACGCTAATATAAAAGGATCGTCCTTGTTTCCTACCTTGTCAAAATTTACTAATGTGAATCCTAAATCATCCTTTCTAACACCATTATTGTTGTCAACCAATTGCATCGAAAAAGAGGTATCTCAAAATCCATGTAGTCTAAAACCAATATCTCTTGAATAACTCCATAATATTGCATTGTACTCAAAAAAGGATTTTTATCCTTTGAACTAGCAAAGTATATTGCCTCAGAATCTACGCAAACTCCACTGTTTTGCATTGTGCTCGCCTCATCTTGACTGTGGGTGTAGAAAGTGTACCCATTGATCGCATACCCGCTATAAAAACTTGCACAAGCATCAGGACCGAAAGCAAGATGTCGTAGGCTGGGTGAGCAATCATCAATTGGGTTGTCATCATCTCAAATAGTATCCTTAAACCAGTCACTAAACTGCTTGTTATGCTCATTTGCATACCACCTTTCGTTCTTATGAGGGTGTTTAACCCTAAGGTAACGCTGGTGTTCCATACGGTAAGGTTGGACATGATCGTCGTTAAAAAGAACGTATGTATGCGCTCTATGTAGCATTTCAGGTGACATATCCTTAGAAACACGACCCCTTACACCTTTTCCATTCATCCAATCACTATGACGATTCATAGGAGCTCCAATTAACTCATCCAAGGAGATGTACGCGTAACAATACGAAAGAGCTTCATCGATAATTGCTCGCTCAGCAATACACCCCTCTGGACGATACGTATTAGATGTGTAATCCTTGTAAACTTTCATCAATCGTTCGAATGGATACTGATATCTCAAATACACTCGCCCGAGATATAACACCTCCTGGACTAGGTGGAGAGTCAAATGAACCATGATAGTGAAAAATGAGGGAGAAAAATACATCTCAAACTGACAAAGACTGGTGACAAAGATGTCCTGCAAAGATTCCGCTTCATCCGGATCAATGACTTTACTGTTGATTGATTTGAAGAAATAGCAAAATCTAATTATAGCATGATAAACCTTTGGAGGTAGAATGGAACGAATGGCCACAGCTAGTAATTGTTGCATCAATGTATGACAGTCATGTGACTTTAAACCAGTAAGTTTTAGGTCCTGCAACGAAATAAGGCTTCTAATATTAGACGAATAGCCCTCTGACCCCTTAATACCATGCAAGCAGCATTCGCAAAACTCTTTTTTTTTCCTTTTTTGAAAGAGTATGAGCTGCAGGCGGCAAAAATGTCCGATTTCCTTTTGTTTTAGCGGCCAGCTCGGGCCTAATACCCATCTCAACCATATCATCCATAGCTTCCTTGTTGTCTTTTGTCCTACCCGGAACATTTAGCAGGGTATTGATTATATTATCACAAACGTTCTTTTCGATGTGCATAAAAGCTAGGCAATGTCTAACTGAGAGGTCACGCCAGTACGGAAGTTTGGTAAAGAAATATAGGTTTTTTTTTTTATAACCACGACTAAACAACTTAGATCCTTTCTTCCCATACGTTATCTCAATAATATCTTTCACTTTCTCATACACTTCATGACCATTGTTAATATGAGGACTCCGACGCTGCTCAGGACACCCACTAAACGCCTTGTGAAGCTTACGATTGTAATGATCAGGGCATAATCATCGACGAGTTCCCGTGTAAGCATGCTTGCGAGAATGTTTCAAATATTCTGATTCAACATCCCCCTCACACAATGTGCAAGCCTCTTTCCCATGTACAACATGTCCTGAAAGATCGTCGTATGCCGGGAATTCAGTTATTGTACACAATAACATAGCTCTCAGATTGAAACTTTCCTTCTTATAACCATCAAACACTAGTATCCCACTTTCCCACAGAATCTTCAGATCATCTAGAAGTGGTTCCAAATACACATCTATGTCATTTCCAGGTTGTCGAGGGTCAGATATCAACAAAGACAACATCAGATACTTCCGTTTAATGCAAACGCATGGGGGCAAATTATAGATGGCGAACACCACTGGCCAAGTACTATGTTGGGTACTCATGTTTCCATGAGGGTTCATTCCATCTGTGGAGAGCGCTAGAGGCAAGTTCCTTTCTTGTTTGGCGAAGTCTGGATATTTAGCGTCAAACTCTTTCCACTGTTGACCATCCGCTGGGTGTCTTAACTTTCCATCTTCAATCCTTCCACTACTATGCCAAGTCAACATTCTTGCATCTTGTTCATTTAAATAAATCCTTATGATTCTTGGTATTATTGGAAAATACCACAACACCTTAGCTGGGATCCCTTCCTTATTCTTATAACGCCATTCAGAGCAACGCGGACAATATGATAATTTCTCAAAAATTTTACGGTACAATATGTCGTCTTTGGGACAAGCATGTATTTTCTCATATTCCATGCCCAATTCTCTAATCATTTTTTTATCCTCATATGTCCGACTCGGAAGAACATTAACGCCAGGAAGCATGTCACATAGCAAAGCTAGAAGATCGGTAAAACTCTTATCAGTCCACCCATTTGACCCCTTCAAGTTATATAACTTTACCACCGCGGACAATTTGGTATAATTCTTACAACCAGCAAATAAAGGTATTTCAGATTGACTCAACTTATCAATTAAATCATCAACCTTTATTTCCCCATCACCTGTTGCTTCAAAATCATCCAATCCATCATCTTCATCAAACTTCTCATCTAAAACAACATCAGGTGTAGGTGAACGATTGTTTAAATATACATCATATCCCCCGTCTCCTTTATCTATACCAGCAGCTTCAGGTGTATCATTATTTACCTCTGCATTAAATTCCCAATCCTCATACTCTAATTCTCCATGAAAAATCCAACGCCTATAATCTTTACTGAAGCTATTCTTTTCCAAGTGTATTTTGACATCTGAGATAAGCAAAACCCTAATATTACCACATCTATTACAAGGGCAGGGGATTATTGAGTGGAGATTAAAATTTTCATTAACGAAATTGAAAAATTCAGCACTTTCATCATTATAAATGGGATCACGAAAGTCACCATCAATCATCCAAGTTCGACCCATATATAAACCAGTAGCTATGAAAATGAGGTTACCTTTTTTAAGCTATAAAGATTAATGACGGCGACGACAGCAAAGATGAGGATTTCACCATCAATCATTCTATTATTAATATCTTTCCAATTTCATTTATTTTTAGAGTTGCATAATTTAACACGGTTCTTACAAGACCCGTTGTAGTGTTTATAGTCTAAAACGGTTCGATTGAGAACCGTTGTCATTAGATTATTGACACGGAGTCCTACTATTTATCTTTTAATTTCCATTTATTCTTAGAGTTGTTTATAAACAACTTACAAAAGTATGAAATTTTTATTTTGATTGAATAATTATATGTAAATATCCTATATACTAAAAGAATAACACTTCTCAAAAGTTTTCCCTCCAAAAAGAATCCGCTTAAATAAGGAAACATGCAAGAGTTTCTTTAAATAAATTACTGTGTTTTCATTAAATCTTTTCATCACTATAATTTTTATTAAACTCTAAATTATGTTAATTTAAATACAAAAAACGGGTATAACTCTAAAATTTTCAAATGGGTAAATATTTTATTAGTGTTATTAATATGTTAGAGAATGACATAACAATAAAAAAAATAAAAAACGATATTATTAATTTTGTGACAAAAAAAAGTCATTAAAATTATTTGAGAAAATTTATAAATTTAAATCAATAGTTTTGTGCTCAGAAAATATTTTTATTAAAATACATATTTCAAAACTTCACCCAGTTCTCCTAATTAGTTTTCCAGTTCAATTTTTTTTTTCAAATATTATAAAATAAAAGGGATGTAATATAAAAAATTAATGACATTTAAATAAAAAATCAATAAATATTAAATTAAAAAGTACCGCGCATTTATGCGCGGGATCCATACTAGTTTTTATTAATGTAACCTAAATCATTATTATTGTATTGTTTAATAAGCATTTGCATGTAATTAAGAGTATAACTGCATCCTGCATTTAAAAAAAAAAGAGTAGTAGAATGAACTGCATGTATATTACAACAATAACGAGTATATCATACAATGGCAAAAACAAAATAAAAAACAGTACAACAAGGAAAAAAAGCAGTACAAAATAAAAAAACAGTACAACAAAATAAAAAAAAACTGTACACACACACAAAAACAAACATCTTGATAATTAAATTAATTAAACTCCCTAACAGGAGTTTGACTAGGGGGTCGGTAATGAGAATAAACTTGATTATAAATCAAGTGTACTACATTGGCATCAACACGGTGATCAAAATGAGGCACTTCTTCTTCCTCCCATGATTTCGGTACAGTAAAAAAACTATACCGGAAAAACCTTCTCAGAAGATGAACGTCCTCATCATTGGCTACCCATAAGTAAGGCCCAGCGTGTACATAACAATCCTTAGGATCGTGGTCATAAAAGTCAGTTTTGCCCCTTCCAACGTCACGTGATGCATACCTTGCAGCGAGTTGTTTTTCTTGGCGAAAATCATCAAGACCATCCCCTCGAAACTCGATCAGAGCATATCCATGAAACCCAGCACTCGAAGTCCAAGCCGGGTGGACTCTGCTAACATTTGAAAACCCATTCTCAATAAGGATGTCCCTCAACGGGACAAGGCTCCTAGAAGATGGTTTCCCAGCATCATCGCGTGTGACTGGGAGATTGTGAATTATGCACGTAACCGGATTGATATAGCGGGTTAACGATTATTCAGGAGGTGCGACTGCGGATGATGAAAACGACGACATTATTTAATTTTGATGTGGTTTTAATTTACTTAATAAAAAGGGAAGTAGATAGGTTGGTACTAATAAAGTGATTCTTATTATTACTGCAAATGTGATGCTATTTATAGTATAAAACTATAAATAATTAGATTAATTTCATCCATACGTTACATTCAATCTTGTAATAATTGTGCATGCATGCATGAGATGAATAATGGTCAAACAACCAATAATAATAGCACCATGCATTGGTAAAATCACAAACTTTTCAGTTTTCACGGTGGAACTGAATTTACAACGGTTTAAAGAAGTCCCGTTGTTAATGGTGTATATCAACAACGGTTTATCAAAGAACCGTTATTATTTCGTGTAAAAGATATGGTCAAAAAAATCATCACTGCAACTTTGAATAAAAAAAGAATCAGAAAAAGTAAAAATACAGGGCATTCATTAGTCAATCAAAAACAGTGAAAAATCTCAAATAATTAAATTGTTTGATAATTTAGTTTACAACGCTTTAAAGAAGTCCCGTTGTTAATGGTGTAAATCAACAACGGTTTATCAAAGAACCGTTATTACTTCGTGTAAAAGATATGGTCAAAACAATCAGTATCGTAACTTTGAATCAAAAAAAGAATCAGAAACAGTAAAAAATACAGGGCATGGATTAGTCAAGTAAAAACAGTGAAAAATCTCAAATAATTAAATTGTTTGATAATTTAGTTTACAATGGGTTTTGTCAAACCGTTGTTGTTTTGTTCATCGGACAACGGTTTTTTGGATAACCGTTGTTATATTATAAGTTAACACGGGGCTCTTATTTAATTTGTATCGTTTCCACTTTCCAATTCTTAACTTGTTAAGTTTCCAGTTCTGATCTTATACCGGTTCCAATTCTTATTATCTTTGTACCGTTTCTACTTTCCAATTCTTATCTTATTATATACCGGTTCCAATTCTTATTATCTAATTATACCGTTTCCAATACAACCCAAACTTATAGTGGTTCATACATATTATGTCGTCAGTTCATCAACTTATAGTGGTTCATATTATTCATCCGCTGATGATGATGATGATGATGATGATGAATTATCATATGAACCTCTTGCAGGACGCCTAAGTAGAATTATGTACGCTAAACCCTTTACGTGCATCATTCACAATCCCCCGTATACAGAGGACGGGCATGGAAAGGCTATACTCTCGTATAGCCTTGACTGGTTAATAGGTTTGATTAGGTTAGCCGGATTGAATCTGATTCAAACTATCTACCCGGACAATGATGCGCATGATGGATTCGGGCGGTACCGACTTTCAATATTTGAGACCAGAGATTAGTTGTAAAATAGAGTCCGCATGTTCATTTTTGAGACCGATAAATTGGTCTCAACTCCACTTCGAAATTGTTTTTTTAAAAGTAATTGAGACAGAAGTAAGTCTCAAATTAGTGACCGTTTACATTATTTGAGACCGCATACTGTTGGTGGCAACTTTGAGACCGCTGTCAATCCGGATCCAAAAATCAGAATTTGTTACCAGTTTTTCGGACCGCCTATTGTCGGTCTCAAAATATGAAAAACGGTCTCAAAAGCACTTTAGAGACCGCATTTTCTAATTTTGAAACCGCTAGAGGCGGTCTCAAAAGCGCTTGTTTCTTGTAGTGGCCCTAATAGAGTTTGGCGGAGGTGAGGATCGGGAATGCTTTCGTTTGGCTCGCAAACTTGAACGAGCATTCTATAACAATGACTCTTCAAGACTCTGATTTGATCACGATGATTAGCGGGTAGGCCCATATTTATGGTTGCGAATGAATCTGACCGTCTCCTACAACTTCGGATTATGCACCGCCAAGGCCGCTTTGCCGAGCAGGGGACAGTGCTGTCGGCATGGGAAAACGAATATGTGGATTGGGCTAAAGGTGAAAGAGATATATATGGTGATATTGTCTCCGAATTCCATAGGATGTGATAACAAAAAAGGTAAAAAAAAAAAACATAAATAATTAAACTTTAATTCAAAGAACCACCATAATCCAAATACAACTTATAATGCCAGATAATAATTAAAGACTTAATTATTAGAATCTGATGAAGTGTTAGGATACTCTTCATGAATTTCGGTATAGATCAAGTCGAAGATCGTCGCTTCATTATCACCGGGAGCCGCAGGTGGAATGGCCTCTCTCTCCCATGACATAGCCACAGTGGCAAGAATGTGCTGCCTCATG
>JAGPOY010002425.1:0-17688 GCA_018983105.1 Silene uniflora | reverse complement strand
AGGAACGCAAATTTACAAACACATTGCCATACATTGATGTGATTAACCCTTTTAATCCTCAACAAGAGAACAACAATGATGACAACGTAACCCACATCTATTCTATTGGTCTGCCAACCGCGCTAACCTCGCCTTCACTATAACTGTCATTCCACCAACAAAGGTGGCTTCAGGCAGGTAACCGGCCTAGGTCGCGGGATTTTGGCTCCGCGCCCAACGGGCGCGGCGCAAAAACTAGTATGAATAAATATGTAAATGTATCAAATAATATAAAGTTTGATTTAATTGTATATATGATTAAATATTTTTGGTATAAAAATAATAATATTCTGAAAGTACAAGTTTACTTTATTTTTCCTCCTAACCCAAATTTTCCCTCCAACTGAGTAATTTTCCCTCCTGGTTTCCCTTCAAACAAAAAATGGAATCTTTGACTAGCCTTGCCATGTGTCACACGCTCATTGGCCAGTGTATAATGCCCATATACACTTAGTGTGAGTGCAACATCTTTGATAGATTTATATTATATTGTCAGGACATTGAACATTTAGTCAGGCTCATTTTTATGTTCCAATATTCATGATAGAGCCTACTATTATTTGTACGGGTTAAAACTAGTGGAGACTGAAATGCTTTGGAAGTGCGACCGCCAACAAGTGTATAGGAAATCAACGTCATTCAAGTGCGTTGGTCTAATAAATCACTTCAATTCAAACAACAGAATAACTATCTACTCGTACATTCTCTTCTCAATTTTCATTCCTCACAACCGATTTAAATTTATGTTTTGCATCATTCATTTGTTTTTCGACTCGACACGATATATACTAGTTTAATCGATTACGAGAGAGAAAAAAGAAAGTTGAAGAGAAGGTTGACAAAAAATCAGCTTAATTCAAACGCAGTTGCAAAAATGGCGTCTTCTTTCTCGGAACTGAATGAATACGAGAAACACAGGCGGAATAAAATTAAAGCTAATGAAGCTATGATTAAAGCTTTGTGTTTGCGTGGAAAAAGTTGTAGTTTAGGTTTGACTTCGATTTTTTTTTTTATTTTTTTTTTTGATGTAATGTAAGTTATATACTTCTCAAAAAACCGTAACCATACAATGAGACGGGTTGATGAATTTACCAACCCATACCATAGCCCAAACATTCTCGTTTGCTAGCCCTGCCCGAGCCCAACAAAGAGATAGAAAAAAAGAAAAAGAAGAAAACACAAATACCCCGACAACAAAAGAAAAACAAGAAGATGAAATGAACCGACAAATCTTCTCCTTTTGTTGTCATCAACCCTAATCACCCCTTCCCAAATTCTTCATCATTCCTTGTATGTTGGTCAATTGCAACAAGGATGATGCCCCTCTTCCCAGGAGCTCATCAAGCCATCTCGCATCCCTGCAATCAATCCGCGTTCTGTCATTACTCTGAACCTTCGCTTTCAGTTCCCCAATTATGATTTGAGCCAGTTTAGATGGTGTATTCGAACTTGCTCTGATTTCTTTGCCTCCAGATGTGATAGATACAGGCATTAATAGTGCCATCAAGGACACCCAGTTCTTGTCAATCTCCAGTTAACCATCTCACTTGGAGGGATTTTCATGCCAATCCAAGCTCCGATGTGACGAATGATGATCTGACTATATGGGCATTCCAACAAGATATGGTCTATTGTTTCAATCGTAATCCCGCAGCAGTAACAGGTATTATTCTCACTGATCCCCAAATTGAATTATTCATATTTATCCAAGCTAAAAATCCATGTTTAGGAATAGTCCATTTGTTCCACACTAGCGCCTGCCACTGTACCGGATTGTTTTTAACCCTTAGCTATGGTATATCCGGTATGAGTATTATTCGTCCTCACATGCTGTTGGTATTTGGTAAGCCTGTTGGAAATAATAATGATAAAACTGATGTTGTTGCTGTTGATGATGATAAAGAATATAGACCTGATAATGATGATGACGAAATAAGTTCGAAGAGTAAGAAAAGGCGTAAGAGGAAATTTGATCAAATTGAGGAAATTACGAGGACAAGATTAAGGTATTCATTTAATATTTTTCAGTTTTTAAACTGCGTACTACTTTCTCTAGTTTTAGTGTATACGAGTTTGATATTTTTGAATGCTGTGTCTGAAAGCAGCCCAAACATTGAGCAAGGGGAAAACCTGCCAGGGAAAAATGAGGCGAAAACGATAATAAAAAGGGAAGCGTCCAACACTGTTTCCCGGTTGTTCATTACATCCTTAGAGATGAACGCTGAAAAACTAGAGTTGTTCAAAGATTCTCAATTCCTCAAGCTTTTGAAAATAAAGAACTCCTCTCCATCTTCCGCATCCTTCATCCATGCTCTATGTAGTTTCTACAATGTCGAGACTAAGCTATTTCAGCTAACGATAAGGTAAGCTTCACCTTCTGTGAAGCGGAGGTGGCAGCGACGTTAGGAATCAAGAGTGAAGGGAAGAAACTAAATGAAATCGAGAGTTCAAGTTCCGAGATACCTGCATTCGTTTGGGAGTTGGAGGAACTTCACGAATGCAGTTATCTCGGAACTTGAACTCTTGATTTCATTTAGTTTCTTCCCTTTACTCTTGATTCCTAACGTCGCTGCCACCTCCGCTTCACAGAAGGTGAAGCTTACCTTATCGTTAAGCTGAAATAGCTTAGTCTCGACATTGTAGAAACTACATAGAGCATGGATGAAGGATGTGGAAGATGGAGAGGAGTTCTTTATTTTCAAAAGCTCGAGGAATTGAGAATCTTTGAACAACTCTAGTTTTTCAGCGTTCATCTCTAAGGATGTAATGAACAACCGGGAAGCAGTGTTGGACGCTTCCCTTTTTATTATCGTTTTCGCCTCATTTTTCCCTGGCAGGTTTTCCCCTTGCTCAATGTTTGGGCTGCTTTCAGACACAGCATTCAAAAATATCAAACTCGTATACACTAAAACTAGAGAAAGTAGTACGCAGTTTAAAAACTGAAAAATATTAAATGAATACCTTAATCTTGTCCTCGTAATTTCCTCAATTTGATCAAATTTCCTCTTACGCCTTTTCTTACTCTTCGAACTTATTTCATCATCATCATCATTATCAGGTCTATATTCTTTATCATCATCAACAGCAACATCAGTTTTATCATTATTATATTTTTCGTTAAATTTTTCGAAGTCAAACCTAAACTACAACTTTTTCCACGCAAACACAAAGCTTTAATCATAGCTTCATTAGCTTTAATTTTATTCCGCATGTGTTTCTCGTATTCATTCAGTTCCGAGAAAGAAGACGCCATTTTTGCAACTGCGTTTGAATTAAGCTGATTTTTTGTCAACCTTCTCTTCAACTTTCTTTTTTCTCTCTCGTAATCGATTAAACTAGTATATATCGTGTGGAGTCGAAAAACAAATGAGGAATGAAAATTGAGAAGAGTATGTACGAGTAGATAGTTATTCTGTTGTTTGAATTGAATTGTTTCACTTTAAATTAACTCATTTTTTTCTATTCAGGGAGGACTCATGAGATCAAAGCTTAACAAGTGTGTTATGTATTCGTTCATAAGCGTTTGTATAGGTGTTTATTTGTAATCTTAGTTTTAAGTCTATAAGTAAAAAAAGGCCTCCTATGCTTTTGCGGTTACGACTGTTGTATTATTTTGCATTAGACATTGCGTCTTCAAGTATTTATGCAGTTTTGTAAAAAAAATTGTGCTCGTTCCACCATCTATAAATATATTTATATTTATATATAATGGACTACACTCTTTCTATTGATATATTGCCGACTTAACTTCCGCTTAGCATTCCACCAAATAGGGGCACCGCGCCCTGGTGCAACAACCAGTAATTAGAAAACAATAATACTGATATACAAATGTATTTATCGTTAACTAATGATGCCAGTGTGCCGTCATTTGCTTCACTTGTGTTAACTTTTTATCATTAATTTTTTTTGGTGCGAAACTTTTTATTATTATTAATTAATTAATTAATAGTATTAACGTTGAGGTCGCAAATGAGTAATAAGTGACGCGACAAAACACATACTTTGAGGAGAAAAAGGATTACGCATCTGAGGTAGTACCTCAGACCTTTAGTTATTGAGCATATGTAGTTTTTTTCTGAGCATATTAACATTTATAAATATAGTTTTTGAGCAATATTATATTTTTTTTAGTTTAATGTTCAAGTAAATGTGTGCTCAAAAACTTTATACTAAAAATTTATGAGATTTAAAATAAAACTCAAAACCTTTAAAATAAAACTCAGAAAATAAACAATAAGAGGTACTACCTCAGATGTATGGTCTATGAACTGTACTTTGCCGGTAGATTGTGAAGCACTTATTAGAGAAAACTACCTTTAAACACAATAATAACAAAACATGAGAATAAAAATAAAAATATTGTAAAATCATGTAAAATGAATTATAGTACTCGTAGTAATTTAAGCCACATATTTGGAAAAGTAATCGTATGTGCGACAATGATATATTTAAGATATTTAAAATTGAGAATGTGGGTTAAACCAATATACGCTATATTTGTTCTTCACTCTTTACTCTAACTTGCTTTCTTATACCATGTTTTGATGATTTGATTAAATTAAATATAAAATTGCCCGGTAATTATTATTGGATAATTTGATTAAATTAAATAACCCTAAATTAAATTGCGGATAACGAACTATCGTGTTAAAGTTGCAAGGTGAAGAGTGATGGAAGCTCTTGTTTCTGTGTTTCGATGCTGATTGGTTTGTGTCACCATTCTGAATTTTTTCAAATATAAATGTACTTTTTTTTTTGGTACTAATTTTCGCAGTACGCATTTTTCTCATCGCAGTACATTATTGACATTATACCCCTATCATTTTCACCCCCATTTTCTCTCTCTAATTTCTCTCTAATATTTTCTCTGAAATCAAACACATTCATCCTCCTCTAATTTCACATAATCTACCCGATTATTATTGTGTTCGGTAATACTACTGTCATTGTGTATGGTAAAGGTTGAATGTTACGTGTACACTATACTACTATTTTCATGCGTTCATTGCACTGTGTACTACAGTTCTATGAAGTACGACATTCAAGGTTAGTTTCTTTTTTTCGCCAATTTCAATGTAGTACATAAACAATTTACTCAAAACGTACCGCACGTTACTACTGTTAGACGACCACCGACGACCACATCAGTAGGCCACCATAAAACGGCCGCCAAGCGACAACAAAAAACCCCAAACCATCCACCCCAATTACCCCCTAATTAATTTCACCTTAAACCCCAATTAAAATATGATACAAAATTATTACAATGAGTCAATTTAATTAGTAATAATGAATTACTGAATTAAATAACTACTCCATGTAGAATAATCATTCGTAATTGAATAATTTGAAGGAGGTTGAAGGATTCAACAAGAGAAGGAAGAGAGAATGAGGTGTGATTTTTTTTTTGTTAAGGCTAGACAAATGGAAAATTTGTTGCAAAAAGTACGAAAATAAATTACCTTTGACTATTGGCAGATTAACTATAATATCGCCCCACCGGCGGTGGTTAGGAGCATTTAGTTAACGTTACCAAGTCATTTTGGGAAAGAGCAAAGAGTGAATCTGTGGGGGGTTGGGCCAAAACGAACATATCATACTATTATGCATGGATCGTGAATGGGTACAACAAAGACCAAACAATAGAGTATCAATGTTTTCGCACCACAATTATTCACTTGTATAGAAGGATAATAAATTCAAGTATCCTAATCCTAACACCCTAAATGAATGAAGTGCCTAATTCCCCTTCCCCAGACAATTGCCAAAATAAACTACCTCTTAAGAATAATGTTCTTAGAAACAGTGTCAGATCTAGACCGTCCAAACATTTGCCCTCTAATCTGAGCCGCACATCCACACATCTCACAAACTCCTCCCCTTTGCACCTCCACCCCGACTTCTTTCTTGTTCTCTCACACACAGTTTTCTCTTATCTCTCATCTCTCATTCTCTCAATCTCACTTCCTCCATCTATTCTTATCTTCAGTTCACTTCTTCCTCACCCATTCATTAATGTGACTCTAATATGCTGAATAGTGATGATGATGATGTCGGTGATGATGATGGTGATAATTATGAGAGATACAACGATGAGATATGATGGTGATGGTGATGATGATGATGATGATGCCGATGATTATGCTGATGATTACGAAGTAAGATTCCGCTTTCAGGTTTAAACCATTTTATTTTGATTGTTTGTAATCAAGATGTTAGATTGTTGGTAAATTACATGGGTAAATGTCATGATGCTGAAATGCGGTATTTGTGACGGTTTCAGTCATATCTGCACCGTAATTTTAGTCCAATCGGTTCAGTTTAATCATTTAGTTATCATTGGATTTTTTTTTTGCGGGAATTATTGGATGTTAATGTGATACCCCGTTTTCTGCTAAGGGTCTACTCGGCCGAATAGTGTCCACTCGGTCGAGTAGACGTTGTGACCTTTGTGGCAGTGGTTCTGCCGAGTGTGTACTCGACCGAGTACAGAACACTCGGCCGAGTAGTACTGTAGCTCGGCCGAGTATGTCTAACGGGTTAGGCGGATCCGGTTTGGAGTGATTAGGGTAATTAATTTATATAAAATGATGAACGTCACTTTCATATCTCAGTTTACAGTTTTAAAACTTCACAAAACCCTAATCTCTCACTAATCATCTCCAAGCAAGGATCAAGCCTTTATGAGTTCGGATTCATTTAGTGTTGCATCGATCGTCGTTGTAAGTCTTTCGTTCTTTCAGTTTAATTAGTTTGAGTTATAGTAAACCCTAGATCGGATAGATTTGGGGGAAACTGGTATAGATGGTTATGGTTGTTGATTGTGTGCTTATATATTGATCATCTAGGCAAAGATTTCATAGAGGAACCTTTATAGACCGTCTGTTGCTGTTGTTGATCTGCGGATTTGCTATCAGGTAGGATTTTCTACTCAGTAATTCAATTGTGGCGGTGATGTATCGATTGATTGTTAAGGTTGATTATGTGATTCTTGTCATCAATTGTGTGATATGATGTTCCGGCTGAATAACGGTTCCGGCTGAGTGAGTCCATTTTTGGGAGATGGTCCACGCCCTTCGATCGCTCCTTGTGACTCCCATCATAAGGAGGATGTGCACATTAATGAACTTAGGCTGAGTGAGTCCATTGTTACGATGAGTGACTGCGGTGACGAGGCTGTGTCACTGGCTAACATGGATACCTATTGTGATGGGTATCTGGCTGAAGAGATTGTGATTAAGTAATTGACTTCCGTTGTTGGTATTGTTCATGTTGCATTGATATATGACTAGTATTGGTTGCTGACCCTGTTGTTGTCTTTTGACCTGCGGTGATCCATTGGGGGTGGTGAGCAACTGTTTAGCAGGTTTTGTAAGATGCTATCTTCCGGAATGAATGGGATGCCGCTGAGTCTAGCTGACAATCAATATAGCTTCCGTTGAGTTTAGTAGTCGTCTTTAGACAGTTTGAGTTGTACCTTTTCGGTTTCAGTTTTGGCTTCAGATGTTGTAATCACATTAACTTACTTTACTTAATAAATGTATCCTTTATTGTTCTTTTGATGTTCACTTCTCGGGCAACCGAGATGGTAGCATCCTTATATGCTAGGGCAGTCCCTGGTAAGGGGCCTTGGTATATGGGGGTGTTACAGTTAATTGAGGGAAGTTTATTGAATTTTTCGATATTTTGATAGTTTAATTGTGTTAATCACGTCTAATTTGGATAAGGAATGGCGGCGGAAGCACAAAAAAAAAAAGTTTGTTATGATGTTTAAGGTAGTAGTTGTTCGTGATTCTTGAGTTTGGACTTGAAAGTCTTATCGATGTTACCTCGATTGCTTAGGTTAGACTGTAGCGGTAGTGTTTCTGTATATAATCGCTAATTCGAAATTGTGGAAGCATTTATCTGTAGTTGTGCTTTGTGAATTCCGACTGTTAGAAGTGAAAGGAGGTAATTTTGCTGTATTTGGGAGTTTTATAGTTGTGTTGAGCTTGTGGTGGTACTAGCATTGTCGGTTTGGAGTAGGCAGAGGGAGTGTGGTGTGGTTTCCGTAAGCTGTAATTTCGTATTATGCTCTGTTAATCTTTAGGCCGTGCTAATCCACTGCTTTTTCTTTCATGATGTCTAGATTATTGGTCCTTCTCGTTACTTATCTACAACTACTGTTGATAACTTGAAGAAAAAAAAAAGTGGCCTAAACTCTACAGGTATAATTTGTGTTTTATCTTCTTAATTTTGTTTATACTCTACTTCTCGTACATGACGGCATTGAGATAATGTTCTTGTGAGACCTTAACTGTTATAGATGGTTGCGTATTATATTTCAGATTTTGTTTTTTTTTTTTTCTTTTTTTTGTTAGTTATTTGTCTGTTTTGCGAATTCTTGGTTGATGTTGATTCTTGGTTTTTACACTTAGTTTTTTTGCTATTGAGCTTATTTATATCCAAACTAAAGCAAGCTTGGTTGATGTAATTCATTTGTAGTGGAGAGGGTGATAAAATCAGGCTCAATTTCAGGGATAGAGCTTTGTGTTCGTGATCAGTCAAGGTTTGGTCCAAAATTTCAGCTTTTTGGTATGTGTTGTATATCTGGAGCCTAGAGCTAGTGAATTTAGGGATTTTTATATGAAGGAAGCGAATTTAGGAATATTCATCTCATCTTGTCACTAAAGACAGTTGGAATTTAGCTTTGATTGATACTTGCCGATTTGTTAATATAATGACTATTGTGTGATATATTTCCTTGAAAAGCCTAATTTCTCAAGGGTAGACCAATGAGGTTGAGAGATCAGGGTCCATATACAAGGAGAGAGTGCTTCAGGGGTCAAGGGTTTTCGCTGGCCGGTAGTGTGTACCAGTGGTTGGGCTGGTTCACGGTGGGTTGTGGGTTTAGGAGGTGGCCGCCGAGATGAAAGTGGTGGATTGCCAGGTGGAGGTAGTAGTTGATAAAAATGCAACAACATGAAGGCAAATTTGGGACTTGTTTTAGTAGACACGAATGAAAGCGTAAGAACCACATTTAAACAACTAGAAAATGAGCAGCTAGCCTAACTCCACAAAACATATAACTCATCTTACTTCAACAAGTACAAAATCATCAAATCAATAGAACGTCGAGTATATCAACATACCATGAACATTGTTAATCCTATTCTCCATTTGAAAATGGAGGATTTCTACAATGACTAGCACCAATTACAATGAATAGCGTCTTGACCCGTCATCATAAATGCAATAACGATTTTATCCTTTCTCTAGGAAAATAAAAAATTTAAAAAGTACTTCAAAGCAAAATGATAACTAAAACAGTTGTTGTGTACAAACGCAAACAAACACTATTCTCCTCTTACTTGCAGGCATAAGCTAATGCTTAAATTATACTCCGACCTGCTCCCATTTACTCTCCTCTAGTTACTAAAAATGTGCATCATCCTCAATTCTCAAGATTACGATATAGCTCAGCTCGAAACTAGAGTATGCAGCACATAGCACATCCGAGGAACAGTATATTAGCGACATCTCAGAGATAATAATGCAAACTAGGTTTGAAGCCACAAGTAAAACTGAAATAACAAGCTCGTAACAATATAAGATAACTGATAAGTGCCTAATTTGTATAATTTATCCCCCTATGTTAGCTCTAATTTACATTGTATTATGCACTTGTCTTAGTGTTTTGAGCTAATATTAGTGTTTCTAGTGTATTTTGTGTTTTGACATGTTTTGTAGGTAACTTAGCTTTCTAACCTAAAATGACTACAAGTGAGCTACAAGCTACTACACTAGGAGTACAAGGCTAAGTAGCGTATGGGAAATAGACCAAGTATGGAGCATGAACATTAATAATATAGAATGGACCAACAAATACAACATATTACAAAAGTAAAGTCAAATCCATTTTATAAATGTCAAAGGAAGTTAAGGGGCTAAGGATTCCATATGTGGAGATAATGCATGAATTGAAGGTCATTTACCGGGTGATTTAAAAAGGCATTTATCATAAACATTTTCAATAGTTAACATTTTCCTTAGTTTAGTTTACACAAAAGTCCTCTTAATATTTCTCTTGTAATTATCATATATAGTTAATCTTTCAATAGTTAACATTTTCATTCAAGTTTTAATACAAACTTTCTTTTGGTTTATGTTCTTCATTTCAAGATATAGTTCCTCCATATTGGTATAAGTATTTCTTCCTTTTATTATTATTACACTTTCATTATGTTATTTATATTATTCTACATTTGTTTTAGTTTAATCATGAGTAGCTAATTCTCTAGTCTAGGGACTATGGGAGACATGTAGTAAAGTGTTGCAAATTGAATACTTTGGAGATGCATAATATTGTTTACATTGTTCCTTCCACATGCTAGACGTTTCTAATTGTTAATCTTTGTTAAAACATGCTAACATTGGTTAAAATATGTTAACTCGTTCCAATAAGTCGAGAGGCAAGGTCCTAGAGTAAAGAACAATCGCATGTGTGAGTAGAGAGGTTTAATCATATCGAGAGATCCATTAGGCCTATCTATAATTAGTAATGCCAATGTCGAGAGACGGTCTTATTAGTCTAAACAATTAAACAATGTATTATCATTTCATGTTTATATTTGCAATCACATCTTACATGTTGAACCAAATTCCCTAGATGCTTTTTATTATTATTTGTTTTACATTCTCTAGCAATCAAACAAACTCAACCTAATCGTTAAATCTACCTAGATAGAAAGACTACCCATAACAATATAATAGAACTACCTAGCTTCCTTGTGGATTCGACCCCTAAAAATACAACATTAATTTGTTGTACCGAAGGGTATTTTTGTTAGGTGTGCGATAGCCTATCAATAACATAAATAAGACTTTTCACTTGCAAGCAGTGATGCGTGTCGTTTATACACCAAAAATAAAGCCTAGGTCTACTAACTGGGAAGTCAGTGGAAGTAGGGTCGATCTCTACAGGGAGGTAATAACTATCTATAATCTAACCTGTCTAGTAACAAATTGGGGGTTTAATTGATTTGATATCCAAACTACGAGATTAAAAGAGAATTAAAAGAAATAAGAGAAATTAAGCAAGGAAATAGCGAATAAAAATCAGATAAGCGGGGAAACATGCCTGATGTGAGAAAACTAATAAAATATTAGAATAAGTCAATATGTAATATTGTAATTATTTGATATTATTTAGTTTCCTAGTTTGTAGTATTCTGTTACCTAGTTTGTAGCATTAGTTTTGTATTTAACCGATTGACATAATCAATACAAGGCACCGATTAAATTCCTTTATGGTATCAGGAACCCTAATCGATCCTTCTGCTTCCGCTTCATCTCCTTCTTCTACTTCTTCTTCTACTTCCTCGATCCTCCACCCAACTCCTGACCTCACGTCAAAAAAGGCCCCTGATGCAAAGTCGTCATTTCATCCGGCGCTTGCAGTCAACAATGTTGCAAATCATATCCCTGTCAAACTCGGCATGGATAACAACGATCAATATCCTCTCTGGGTAGCACTGTTCACAAATCATGCCAAATCAAATCGTGTCCTCCATCATATCATTACACCGAAGGTTGCTCCTACGCCACCTTCCACTTATGATGAGATGGAGATGTGGGAAACATTGGATGCGACGGTCTTACAGTGGATTTATTCCACTGTAACAACCGAGTTACTTGAAATAATCGTCGAACCAAACTCCACGGCCATGGAAGCGTGGACTCGTCTTGCCGATCTTTTTCAGGATAATCAAAACTCGCGTGCTGTGACTCTGGAACAAGAGTTTTCACACATTGAGATGGCTGATTTTTCGCCCGTCTCCGCTTACTGCTAACGTCTCAAATCGTTGGTCGATCAATTGAAAAACGTCGGATCTCCCGTTTCTCAAAATCTGTTGGTTCTTAAATTGGTCTCGGGTTTGTCTCCGGCCTATCACCATGTCGGTACCATCATCCGACAAGCCAATCCTCTCCCTAATTTCTTCAAAGCTCGATCAATGCTTGCTCTTGAAGAAGCCGGCTTGGCAAAACAAGAAGCCACCGGGTATGGTTCCTCGACAGCCTTATTTTCTCGCAGCAATACCGACAGTGACAATGGGGGTAAGGGTTCAGCGACTGGAGGGGCAAACAATAAGGGTGTTCGAGGTAATGGGGGTAAGAAGAAAGGCAAGGGTAAAGGAAATTCGGGTAATGGTAGTAATGGCAAGGGTCAAGGAAATTCTTCGACTTCTGCACCTGCTGCTCCGTCATCGGCTGCTACCCCTACTCAATGGCCTGGTGGTTACGGACCATGGCATTGGTCTCCATGGGCATACCCACCCTGCCCGTATCCATCTAATCCGTGGATGGTAAGGCCTGGTTTTACACCTCGTCCTCAACAGGGTATTTTGGGTCCGCATCCGTAGCAGAGTTATTCCGCTGATGCTTCCTCTCCGTCTTAGACCGACATAGAAGCAGCTATGTATACGCTAGGACTCACTCCACTTGAGCCATGGGTCATGGATACCGGGGCTACGTCACATATGACGGCTAATCAAGGTATACTTTCATCTTTTATTAATTCGAACTTTCATAATGGTATACTTGTCGGAAATGGTCAGTCAATTCCAATTCATGGATACGGACACACTGCCCTTCCTAAGCCACATCCACCTCTAGTTTTGAAAAATGTTCTTTACGCTCCTAAGCTAGTTAAGAATCTTATTTCCGTTCGTAAATTCACAACTGATAATAACGTCACTGTTGAATTTGATCCTTTTGGTTTTTGTGTCAAGGATTTACGGACGGGGACTCGAATACTGAGATGTGATAGTAAAGGTGACCTTTATCCGCTCTCCAAGCCATCCGTGTCAGCCGCTCATCCGTCAGTGTTTACAGCTTTAGCTCCGTCTGTTTGGCATAGCCGTCTCGGTCATCCGGGTGATCCTACTTTTTCTATTATTAAGCAAAATAAAACAATTGATTGTAATTCCAAACAATTCTTTTGTCCGTCTTGTCCGCTTGGGAAACATGTTAAACTACCTTTTGCTAAGTCCGTGTCATCGTATACTTATTTGCCTTTTGATATTATTCATTGTGACTTATGGACCTCGCCTATATTATCGTCTTTAGGTCACAAATATTATTTGGTAATTTTGGATGATTACAGTAATTTTTTGTGGACGTTCCCAATTGCTAAAAAGAGTCAAGTCAGTTCCATATTAACCATTTTTCATAATTTTGTTCAAACTCAGTTTGAGCGAAAAATAAAGTCGATTCAATGTGATAATGGTACTGAATTTATCAATGCTCTTTTTCGTGATTTTTGTGAGAAACACGATTTGCAATTTCGCCTATCTTGTCCTCACACCTCGTCCCAAAAATGGAAAGGCCGAGCGTAAAATACGTTTCATTAATAATATTATTCGTACTTGTCTCATCTATGCCTCATTACCTCTTAATTTTTGGCATTATGCACTCGACACAGCTACTTACATGTCTAACATTCTCCCTAGCAAACCCATTGCTTATAATATTCCCCTCTCCGTGCTATATAATCGTTCCCCGACTTATAGTCACCTCCGTGTCTTTGGTTGTCTTTGTTTTCCCTTATTTCCCTCCACTACTATAAACAAATTACAACCTAGATCATCCCTGTGTGTGTTTCTTGGCTATCCTAAAAATCACCGTGGTTATAAGTGTCTTGACATGTCTACTCGTAAAATTATTATTAGTCGCCATGTTAATTACCTTTAATGAACAAATCTTTCCGTTTGCAAATTCAAAGAAACCAGACATTACATCATATGATTTTTTGGACTCTGGGCTCTCTCCCTATTTTGTTCAACATCTGACCCAGCCAAATCAATCCCACATGGCCCCTCAATCTCAACGGACTGATCCCCTCAGCCCACTCCTTAACCCCTCACAAGGCTCGCCCTCATCTCCTGAGGCCCAACCTCCTTAATCCAACCCAGACCCAGACTCCGGAGACCGACCCCCTCCAAAACAGCCCATCCCACCATCTAGCCCACTACCCGAGCTGATCACGGCATTTACAAGCCCAACCCCAAATACGTGAAACCGTCATCCCAGCCTCAAAATTTAGCCCATACAATAGCCCCGTCACCGATTCCAAAAAATCTCGTGTCCGCTATTCGTGACCCAAATTGGAAACTGGCCATGGATGACGAATATTCCGCTCTTATTAATAATAAGACATGAGTGTTGGTTCCTCGTCCTAAAAATGTAAATGTTATTCGCTCTTTGTGGATTTTTCGTCATAAATTTAATTCTGATGGTTCCTTTGAAAGGTATAAGGCTCGTCTTGTAGGTGATGGCAAGACTCAACATGTTGGTGTATTTAACCGATTGACATAATCAATACAAGGCACCGATTAATTTCCTTTAAAAACCATTTCGCATTTGGGAATTTAGTTTCAATGTATGTTGCTATATAGTTATCGTTGCTTTCTTTCGACATAAAACTACTTTAAAAACAAGAGATACATTTCTAGGATACTTACCAAAGACATATAGTACAAAAATAAAGAAATTAGGAAAGCAATATGACATCATCCAATAAGGTTATCATGAAGTTGGTTATGAAGTTGATATTCTCTAAACAAACACATAGCTTTCTTCATTCTTTCTGGATCGTTCAAATACTCGACTCTATCGCAGCCATCCGGATGAGTTTCTCCTCCGTGTGCAAAGTTAGCTCTAGATAGGTTCATTGGAGCTACTCGAGGGTCGTATCCTGCTGAAGCCATCAACATCATTCCTATGTAATCTGCCTCCAATTCCAACCTAAATTTACCAAAATTTCCATATAGTCAAATTCACGAGACTGTCATGTAAGGGAATTAGTTATTGTCATCAAAATTATTTGGACTATTTTTAAAACTCAAAAGGGTGTAAATAATGTGGCAAGTTAGAGGTTGTATATACCTTCGACTTAAATAGTTCTTCACAATCTGCGTAAGTTCATGCGTAAGTTCATTCTTCTTGTTAGAGGTTGATGAAAGATGTTCATCTGAAGAGAAGATGTTTTTCAACGCAATTTGTAATAAGTAACCCACTATATCTACCATGATGAAATCCGTTTTGTGTTGACCTATTGCATGCCCCATCTGAAAAAATAAACAAACACGAGAACAAGAACAATTAAATTAAATTATTTAAGATGCGAGTTGCTTTTGAGTTTTGAGTAAGCTTGAGGACCTCTTTGGCAAACGCGGATTTACAAAGCAAACGTTAGCAGGATACGTTTGGCAGATTTTAGCAGCATGTTTGACCATCGAATTAAATTAGTAGAATTAAGAAAACGTGTTTGGTAATTAGCAGATCATTATATGCCAAATCCGCCATTTTTCACGTATAAAATAAATATGCTATTACAATAGGGTGCTATTAGTAGCATATTCAGAAGCAGTAGATTTCAGCCAATAATAATGCTATCTGAATATGCCATTAACCAAACACATAAAATTAGCAGATTGATTGGTCAATCTAGTATTTATTCCGGAATCTACTAATAATATGTTGTTTACCAAATTTTATTTTATTTTTATATCCATAGTACTATTTTAAGTTTTTAACCAAAGGTAAAATTAAATGCTTAGGACGAAGGGAGTATTTGAATAATCGGGTGCGAATACGAACCTCGTGGCCAATGATACTAGCAAGTTCTTCATCTGTGCAACTATCCATGAGTTTGGTGAGAACAAAGATGTGTTTACCAGGAGCAACATATGCATTAAACGTAGGAGTCTTAAGCACAGTAACTTTCCATTCAGCTTCCTCCAAATGCTTAGTACTATACCTTCTTATAAACCACTTCTTACTGCCTATATCACATGATGACCGTCTCGCGGCTTGACCCGACCGTTGTCCTATGGTCCAAACCGGGTTTAATTCATTCCCCGGTTCATATGCCATAATTTTAAATTCACTCTTTAACCCTAGGGTGTCACGCATCCCTTGCCCTAATTTTCTTGCTATCGAAGCAACCCGTAAAGTCTTTTCGTGTGTCGATGGCAGAACCTCACTACCTTCTTCCATTGTCGCTTTTACAATAAAATCAGCGAAAAATCGGGTTCTAAATATTGAGAAACGCTTAGGTATTGACCTAAAAGTAAAGTGTAGTCGATTCGAGAACGGGACACGTTCTACCTTAAGGAACATGCACAAAAGAAGCATAGGCATCTTACCAACCTCTGTCGCGATGCTTGACGCCAATTTATATGGCTTCGTCGACGTGATACTCGTTGTTGAGTTCATTGACTTAGGAGCAAACATTCTATTGGTAGTGGCAGCAACGACCGTGTAAAGGCGGTTGGGAGCGGAATTGATTAGTCGTCTTCGGACTAGACCATTCTTCGAAAAATGATGATTATTATGATAACTTCTTATGAAATTTAAGCTTAATTGAAGAAACTTTGATTGAATGTATCTGAAAACCATTTTCGATTTTTAGTTGATGTATTATTATGCGTGTTTTTGTTAAAAGATGATTGATAAGTTCTTAGGAATTTAGGGTTTTTTTGTCTTGCGGGAGAGGTCAACTCTCATGGTTAAAATATATTTTTGATCAGACGGTCTTCCACCGAGTTATTGAGAGAGAGTCTCATTTTTCGTACCTCTTGTGTGCTTTGCAAGTAGTAAGTCGTAACCATTTTACTACTTTAGATAGTAGCGGAGCCAAGATTTCAAGTCGGCGGTGAAAAAATTCAGTTGTGGCAAACAAGTAATGGTATATATAAATGAAACTCGAAATTTTTTCCAAATTTTACGTAAACGTTTTGAGGTCGTATAAAACTATTTAAATAAAAAAGATACATGTGTGTTTACTGTGTTATTGTAAAATATTTAGTTACAATACTCACATAGCTTTAGAATAATTGGCATAATATGTATGTACTGAATTATATATTCTCTAGTTTCTCTGCTCCATTTTTTTTTATTAAGATATTTACATAAGAAAATAAAAATAAATTGATCAAGATAAATGGAGTACCAACTAAAAGGCTAATTAAAAAGGCCAAAAAGATTCAAGCTCTTCCACAACTACTAGATCGACCTTAGACGACTGACTCTCGCCCTCAAAGTTTTAACATCGTTATTACAGCCGATGTTTAGAGTTCCAAGATGGGTTTTATACTTTAACACGCCCCATCACATAAATGCCCTTTGGGCTTGAACACATAAGAATTGAGAGAGCTGAGATTCGAACTCGTGACCTTTTTGTCACATTGACTATGATACCATGTCAAGAAACCATTAAAACCAAAGTTTAAGCTGATCAGCTGATTGTTATAGTTTTAAGATCGGATCGGTTTTATACTCTAACAATGCCATATATTACTACGGGTTATCTATTAGCAATCCAATTCTTAACGAACAAGAAATAATTCAATTATTCTTGCCAAAAACATGAAATACAAGTATATAAGTTACTTAAGTTTATGGACTCTAAACTTAAACCTACCAGTCAAAGAATATCTAACTACAAGTCTTATACTTTCTAATACTTGTAATACCATCCGACTACTTTTATGTTTTATGATCATCAATCATATTATTCATATAATCACATAGCTTTTCTTGCGTTTCAATCCTATAAAATCGCGGTTAATTTGATAGAATGACGAACATTGGAGGCAAGAACAT
>JAGPOY010002424.1:0-15480 GCA_018983105.1 Silene uniflora | reverse complement strand
TGTATATACTGCGTCAGTTGTTGCATGAGGTATTGTAGTGGTCTGTCTAGGGGTTAAGACGGTTGTAGGTCGTAAGTTTAAATTCGCTTTTTTGGTCATCTTGTGCCTTACTTGACAAAAGTTCTTTATGAGCTAGGGTAGTGTGTAACGTTCCATAGAAGTGGTCAGACAGTTCTGTCATTCTTTGTATATTCCTGCAGTTAGCTTCATGTGATTCTTCATTTTTATTTATCAGAATTCATAGTTGTTAAATTTTTCTTTGTATTGACTTAGTGTCGCACACTACCGTCCTATTCAAGTTTCTACATCATAAAATAGTCAAAATGTGTGAATAATTCATCAGGATTTTAAATTTACGAGATGTTCTTGCCCATCTCTGATTCTTTTGGGAATGTGGTCAAAGTCGAACTCCCTCTCTTCAGTTTGTCGTGCTGCTCTTTTTTGCTTTCATGTCTTACGTGTTTGGATATGATATGTTTACCGTCATCATATTGGATGATTTTTTCGCAGTATGATTTAAACTATTTTAAGTTTCTGTTGTGCCTTAATCTAGTGGTGAAACTAAAAAATCTTTTTGTTTAGTTATAGTTCTCTGTGATCTTTCAAGAGAGTTGAGGGAGCCAATTCGTTTTATTCCATCATACTCGATATTCCAAATTCACGAGTCTAAGAATAGTGATCTTATTTGCATATTTTTATTTGTAAATGTTGAATTTATCAGTGCTTCATATTTTTTTATGGATTCTTCATCTTATAAACTTTTTGTTTCTATCTTATCAAAAACAGAAACGTGAGGCACCAGCTGGTGAGAAGCCTGAGCCAGTAAGGACCCACCTCCGAAACATGATCATTGTTCCTGAGATGATTGGTAGCATCATCGGTGTCTACAATGGCAAGACCTTTAACCAGGTTGAAATCAAGCCCGAGATGATTGGTCACTACTTAGCCGAGTTTTCCATCAGCTACAAGCCTGTTAAGCATGGTCGACCTGGTATTGGTGCCACCCACTCTTCAAGGTTCATTCCTCTTAAGTGAGAAGTTGCCTTCTACTTTAATCATCATCATTCCGATCTAGTCGGTCTGGGACATTTTGTTCGTTTGTATTTCGGGTTTAGACATGAAATTCTCGAGTTGTTTTTACTGCTACCTAAACTTTTCTAGTTAATACCGTATTTCCAAATGAAAGTTAGTTTGTTTTAGCTGATTGTCACCGCCTTGCAGTATACCAGATCTCATTCGTATGACCAATGTTGTTTCTGAGGTTGTTGGGATTGTGGTTTTCGTTCCAGAGAGCAGTACGTTTCTCTCATTTAGCCCCTCGGTTTCGTACAGAGATTTTAAGTCTTGCCGCGCTTTCCTCTGTTTCATAGGAAGTAGTACTATGGCAATCATTTGCCACCATCTTTCCGAAAACCGATGGTGAGCTTGTCTCAAGCTTCTAAATGGAAGCTAATACTGTTTGTTTGAATAGTCATAGTTAGGTTATTCGGTGTCTCCGGCCTTTGTTAACTTGACTACCTTGGTGTTGCAAGCATGCCATGCAGCTGTTGTTGTACATTGTAGCCTTGTAGGTGATAAGGTGAATAATGTAGCGCGGGTATTAGAATTTGTGATTTCTTCATTAGTTGGCATAGTTAGGTTATTAGTTGGTACTCCTAATACCACTGTTTTTTGACGATGGTTAAAGAGAGCAAATTGCAAATGTATAGGATTGGTGGAGTGCGGGTAACTGAGCACAAGTGTTTTCATCCCCATTTTCCACATACTGAAGATCTTCAGAAGCATTATTGATGCATACGAGTGTTTACTTAGATCATAAGAGCGTATAAACGAATGGTTAAACGGAAATGAAACATCCGTTTGCTGGAATGCTAACCCACATGTACCACTTCAATTTTGAGACTACATTATCATTCTCGTACACAAGTAACGTAACCTCATCATCAAGTCTGAACATCAACTCGTGCCTGAGCACAACTAATCATATACGACATGAATTGTAGCTAACAATCCACCATTATACATGTGAGTGAATTTATCGTTTATGAATAATTATTTTTACGTCAAACAATGTACTCATATTACCCATATATGTTTATATACCATCTTATATTTACACAAAATTTATCATTCATATTCTCCCCGCAAATATAGTAAAATAAGATCCTCTCTATCCCTTAAAAGAAATGGAAAGTCAATTATCTCTCACAATCTAGATTTCATTTTGTTGGGATCTAACAAGTTATATTTCATCTTGAAAAATAATGGGAAAAGAAAATAGAATAATAAAACAATATAAAATTATATTTTGCGAGAAGAATATACTCTTCATTTCTTTTAAGAATAGACAAGGGCGCTGTTTGGTAAACGGCATATTGACCAATTTTTAGCATATTCATAGGTTTTAGAATGTTTGACCAATCAATATGCTAATTTTAGTGTTTGGTAATTGGCATATTTGGGGTCAATATGTTACTTAACCCAGCATATTGGTTAACATATTGTAAAATAGGAAATTTCTCCCCATTTTACAAAGAAAACTAACAATCTATTAATAATAATCTGCCAATTACCAAATACTCAAATTAATTCTGCTAATTATAATATGCTAGTCAAACCTTCTGATAAAATCTGCCATTTATAATCTGCTTTTGCAATCTGCTTATGTTGAAATTAATCCGTTGTTTAACAAGGAGGGCCAAGATCTCAACTTCTCATTTTAGATGAAACAAATTCCATAGGATATATAGGACTATATGACACTAGAGAACTGCTATATACCTTATTTTCTCTTGTAATCGGTTAAAAATATTACGAGTATATATTCTGCCTAATCCACAATATACGTGAGAAGTATTTTATTGAAATGAGAAGAAAACATCTATCCATCGATTAAAGGAGACGGTATAAGAAAAGGTGTTTGAAGGGAGAAGATCGATAACAATCCTCATCGAAACTATTGGGCTACTCATCCTCTTTATGTGGGCTTATTGCCAACGTAATTAATTCGAGACAACCTACAAGTATACAACCACCAAAGAACAAAAAGAGTTTACCAAAGCCGACTTCTAACTCCTTCTCCTTCTCTCTCTACCATCTCCATTACTCTCACTATCCTTCCTGGTATCTATGTCTTCTCTAATCTTCCCTGTTTTTGATTTTATAATATTCTCCGTATGTTTAACCTAGGGTTTAGACGCTTTAATTGTTATTAGTTGTATGTGTTGTTTTGATTATTTCAGAGTTCAACAACAATGGCGGAGGAAGCGATTTTGGGATATTTGGAGAAGAATGAACGAATTCCTGATTCTGGAAGTTTCGCTGCGGAATTCGGTTTAGATCACGACGAGGTCGTCAACGTTACGAAAAGTCTCCATGGATATGAACTTGTCATTGCTCAGGTTCGTTGATTTTATTGTTTTTATTTAGGTTACTGATTGAGCTTAATTGTTTTGTTATTGATGTTGTTGTTAGTGTTTTGATTGAAGTTGATTAGTAATCGTTGCGAATTGCGATAGAATTCAATTGATTTGCTTAACTCGCTGCGTTTCGAATTGAGTACGATATGTGGAGAATGTGAGTAGTGTCGTAGCGATTGTTGTTTTCAATTGCTTGATTTTGGAGAAAACATATTGAGTTGATTGTTAGAGTTGTGATAGAGTTCAATTGTTGTTATCACTCGTTGTGTTTTGAAACGAATAGATTATTTGGAGAATGTGAGTAGTGTCGTAGCAATTGTTGTTATCAATTGCTTGATTTTGGAAAAACATCGCGAATATTATCTAATGGTGATCGGCTTTTTCAATTCCGGAGATTTTGCCAGGATATTAAGAGGGAAAGTTGGGTTCTTACTGATGAAGGGAAAAGTTATGCTGTTGCTGGCTCGCCTGAGATGCAATTTTACTTGGCTATACCACCTGATGGTATTGCTCCCGATGAACTGCAGGTGAGCTGTCATTGTAACTAACAGTAATTGGACATGGACGTTTTCCCTTATTCGTCTCAACTGTTTAATAGATTTTACATTATCTAAATGTTTGAGTGGTGGTGTATGCAGAAAAAGCTTGATCCTTCTGTGTACAAGATAGGGTCCTCTCAAGCAATGAAGAATAAATGGGTAGAAAGGGGGAAGCAATTAGTGTCCCGTAAGGTAAAGATTTAATTTTTGAGATGTCCAGTATGAAATCACGTTTTTTTTGTCTGCCTGGCTAGTGTTATTACTTTTAGTAGTGCTTCACACACACAAAAACTGCCTGACTAGTGTTACTACTTCTACTAGTGCTTCACACACAATTTTTTTTTTTTTTTTGACAACACCACAATTTTGATAGATGGATAGTATCAAAAAGTGGCTAACTGAAACTGAGAGGCTTGATTGCAGTTGAGGTTCTAATAGTTAAGTGTAGATGGATAGTATTAGGGAGGGTCGAGGGAGTAGATGTTTCACATCACCACTTAATTTTTTCAGTCCTTTTAAGATGTTTCTATTTATAATGACCCCAATGGCTCAAACTTATGTTAATTTCTAGGGATTAAACATGTTTAGTAGCGGATTAATAGTCTTCTGGCTGCAGGTTCAGAATGTTGAAGACGAGGTCAAGCAGCTACTTGTTAGGATACAAGCTGGTGAAGTAAGTTGTCTTGAATTTCAAATTGCAAAATATGTTTCTCTGATTTATGTTAGGAAGCAGATGGTTTTGACATTGGAACGCCTTGCTGTAGTTTATTATATACGTAGTATTTCTGTTGCTGTATGCTGTTTGCTTGACCTTGATAGCTGGAGGTTACAAAACTATCAAAAAGTGGTTACTCAGATAACTTTAGCCCAATTATTGTAACATGCTTCCACGAGTATGGTACTTTACTCTGATGAATGATATTCATCTAAATATGTCGTATTTACTAAATTGAACTGTCATGTGTATGGAAAGTATCTGCCCTATTTCTTAGTGGCTCAACACACCTACAATCCTACATAACCATATTCATAATGATGAGCTACCATATTCATCAAAATAAGTTTCCAGTCCCATGAAATTGTGTTGGTATATGCGTCATAGTGATGGATTGCTAAGCTTTTTTCTGCCTATATTATTTCATTCACCATATTCACAAGAACCCGGTAACATATTCCTAGCTAAAGTGCGACAATTTCACAAATAAGATTTTATCATATTATTGTTGTATACTTGGCATTTTGGACTATATATATATATATTATCGAAGCTTCGTGATGCGTGGTTAAAAGTTAAAACTAGTTATGGTTTTCCCTTCTGCTCACAGTTACTGGGGAATTATTTTGGATTTTTTGCATTTTCATGAGTGACATAATCATCTCAGGTGATTGGTCAAGAAGAGATTAATGCTCTCAAGAAGAGAAAACTCATTGCCCCTCAGTAAGAATTTTTATCCGGTTTTCCTCTCTAGTGGCTAGTTTCATTTCTTAATTTGCCTGTTTTTATAAGAGTTTATATGTCTTTTTGATTGTGAATCCATATTTTTGTTCGCTAGGACGTGGAAAGGATACTCACTGAGTAAGGGTCCTAAATATGCTCCAAAGAGAATGAAAGCTGCAACAGATTTGACTCGAGAAATCTTGCAAAGGTATATTTTCAACGATTAAGCATCCTACTCATCATAACAGTCATCTTTTGAAAACTTCATTTAGAGTGCAAGATTTATTGCCCAAAGGTATATTTTAAACGATTAGGCACCCTACTCATCATAAGTCATCTTTTGGTAACTTCATTTAGAGTACAAGATTTATTATTTATTGCTTGCCCATCTAGTTCTGTTGAGTAAATTTATCGGGCGATCAGTGATTTGGGTGCAAGTAGTTGGCTTATTTAGTATCTGTTTTAATCTCTGATCTAAGCCGCTTTTCCTTTTTTCCCCCCCTTAAATTCTGACACCTATTTCTATTGCGGTGCAATATTAAGCGCCTTTTAGTAACAAAGATAATGCTGACCTTCTAATACACAAAGTTAGCTCTTAGTGATATTTACTGATCATCCGGAAAAGAAACTGTGTAAGATTGGTATTGCATATAGTGGTGTTAGTTGTTAATTGTCAACGAAATCAGTTGATATCCAATTTTTGAATAAGAACATGGCATCCACTTAGACAAATCGCTTAATAGTTATTGTGTGCTACATCGTTGATGTCTTTGGTCTTGTTTTTTCTTGTCCTTTTCTAGCGGTGACTGGAAGACTTTAGAGCTGAAAGAATACAACTTACATGCTAAAGGTTTACTTTCTGATCGTGGTCATTTGCATCCTTTACTCAAGGTTAGTTTATTTTATTTGTTCCTTTCACCTGCAACTCTTCTCTGATGTAAAGCTTTTTTATTAGAGTATTAGGGGTGTCAACTTGGTTCTAATATCAAATATGAAGGAAACTTAGTTCATTTTTTTGCTAGCTGTGTGTATAGGATAGTTGGTCAAGGTTGACTATTTTTATGAAACTATGCTTCAGTTTTTATCTAAGGGTAAATTGATAACTTATACCTATAACATCACTTTTCAAAACTTATACCTAAGATAACTTGTTTTTAAAACTTATACCTACAATCCTATTTTTTTCCAAATTTAATACCAATTTTCAACAAATGACATGAATTGACAGACTTTCTTTCTCAAAGAATCTTTGCTAGATGTCGCACTTGTATGCATAAGTTTCTGGATTGTTAAGCTTCCGTTCTTTTCCCCCTAAATTTGTGCTGGTGAATCAATTATATGCCTTTTTATATTCCAGGTCAAACAGCAGTTCAAAATGATTTTCATGCGGATGGGGTATGATCTTGTTCTTCTTGATTGTTGCGTGCTATTGTTTGATTGACAGAAGGTCCTCAATTAGTTGATTGAGACATGTTTTTAATTTTGTTTGTCATGGTGCTGGTGAAATGCAGTTTTGAGGAAATGCCAACAGACATGTTCGTTGAAAGCAGGTACTATTTTTCTTTGCCTACATTGATTCTTTTTTTTTACCCTGCTGGGTTCATATTTTTGATTTGTGAAAATGTCGTTCAGTACCACTCTCCTGCATTTATCATAGAGAGTAAGAAAAGAATCTGGTTTGGTATCCATCTTTCTATGTGATTTGCGCATCTCCTTCATAGAGCGAAACATGTTTAATTGGTGAAACTTATGATTGAATAAATTCAAATAAAGGGTTTATCCCTCCATTTTTATCAAAATTTTATTTTTGAGATAGTATACCCACAGAGAGTTCAGTTGCTTGACTTTCTGAGGTTGGCAATATCTAGCATTCGTATTTTGATGCTCTGGTAAGTGATTTGTGTGTATACTAACATTCGTATGTTAGATAATAGAGGCGGAATAGTAAATATGAATGCTCTGGTAAGATAATAGAGGTGGGATAATCAGTTAGATAATAAATTCAATTAGGTGTGGGTTGTGTTATTTATCTTGCATTCGTATGGTCTAAAGCAACGTGTGTTATTATTAAAACCCCAATTACCCTTCTTTAAAGGAATTAGGATAGTTTTTCTTCTTAATACTTATACTGTAAGCGCTCTATCAATTAGGATAGTTTTTCTTGTTATACTTATATTCGTATGGTCTCCTTTCGCTTTTCACTTTTCCTTCTCTTTTTTTTTTCGCATTTTGAGGTGTGCGTTCACCCATGACGTTTTTAAAGGATGATTCATGTCAGCCGACCCCAAATCATTTTGGGATTAAGACTCTGATGTTGTTTGTTTGTTTGTTTTAGCTTCTGGAATTTTGATGCTCTCTTCCAGCCTCAGCAACACCCAGCTCGTGATTCACATGACACGTTCTTTTTGAAAGGTATTATTACCCCATTGCTCATTATATAATGGACATATGCTATGTATATTTTGTTTGATAATTTTGTCTCTTCCTGCATACGGAGTATTATTTAGTTCAGCCTAGCCTGTGAACTACTTTTAGTGACCTAAAGCAAGAATCAGCCTGCTTTAAAGTGATCTATTTTCCCTTTCCTCTCATGTTACTTCTGCCAAGTTGCTGGCATTCCAGGAACAACCTTATAGAGGTTTATGCAAATCACTTACCATATTACCCTAAACCATGCCTGGACATGGTTTGATGTGGTTTGGCCTTTTTTTTTTGTTGAGAATTGGGGTGGGGGGTCGACATTCAAATTTTCTTTTTTCTGACGAACTTCTAGATTTCACATTTGGAATTTTTGTGTTTCCTATCTTTTTGTCCTCCCTTGGTTTTTGCTTAATCTGATACTGCCATATACAGCACCGTCTACCACCAGATCGCTACCTGAGGATTACGTTGAGAGGGTGAAGCGTGTTCATGAATCTGGTGGTTATGGGTCTAGAGGGTATGTTACTTTGTCCTTTTGGATATGATCAAGTTGTAGCATCAACTGCTGTTCTTATCCTTAAAATGAGAAACTATGTTTATTATAGGTGTTCTTATCCCTTAAATGAGAAACAATGTTAATTTTAGGTATGGATGTGAATGGAAAAGAGAGGAAGCTAACAAAAATGTTTTGCGTACACACACAACTGCTGTTTCTTCTAGGATGCTATATGCACTTGCACAGGTATTTGATGATTTACTGGCACCTTAGCAATATCAGAAACGTACATTTTTTCAGCTTTATGGCTTTACGCTCTCATAAGAATCGCCTCTATTAGGTTTAGGATCTACTGTGTTTCTTATATCTCCATATCTTTGCATTCTCTCCTTCGAACTAGATAAAGTCATAAACCAATCAATTCATAATGCCTTCCTTTCGTTAGGATGCTGTATGGTAGTTCTTCCAAACCTTGGTCACCCTGGTGTCACTGAGCTGGCAATATGTCACTGTTCCTTTCTGAGTCAGAACACGAATACACGATGCTGTCAAATGTTATACTATCTCTGTCTGCAATTAAATTATTTTGCTGACACAGTGGAGGTCATGGCTAGGTCTTTATCAGTTATATTCATGTCACTGATAGCAAAGATTCGTAACTCCATTAACTGTTTGATTTTCTTTGTAAAACCAACTTGTCCCAATAGCAGCCGCCCCAGGACCAAACACTTAATGGCTTAATACACCCCCTCTCACCTTGGAGGTCATCCAGTTAAGTTGTAACCGGGTAAAGATTTTGTTATGGACCACGACTTTGAACAACTTCTTGTGTAGAACGACCGTACACAAGTGTCATTGTAATACCAAATAGTATTATTATACTTACATAATCCCATGAAAATAACTTCACCTATCTAGTATCTACCATGTTTGTGAGAAGGGCATCATTGTCCTTAATAGGTGGTTTTACGATTTATTGTAAACCGTTTTAGGATACCTACTCAACTTTGTTGGTATTCAGACTTTCCTTTTCGTGATGTCATTTGTTGAGATCTGCTTCTTTGTTAGCTGGTCCTTGATAGGTTTCAAGTGTGCTCAGCCTTATATGACACTCATATATTTTTCTCTTCGTCACTTTTCTTGCTTTCGTCCCTGTACCCATCTTACCGTTGTGTATCTTTACTTCCAAAGCTTTCTTCTGTTCAAAGGTATTCTTGTGTGTATATCTTTGAATGTACTTACAAAACTTTCTTCTGATGCTTGTAGCAAAAACCTTTTGTTCCCAAAAGGTATTTCTCGATTGATCGAGTATTCAGAAATGAAGCAGTAGATCGAACGCATCTGGCCGAATTCCATCAGATCGAAGGTATATTTGGTCTTTTTTGCTAATATGTATGGTGATTGAATACTTGTGTCTGACAATCATTGTCGTATTCTTGTCTCCAAACTCCGCTGTTTATTGGTTTTTCTTTCCTCTGAGATGGGGTTTTGAGATCAGCTATGGTTTTTCTTCTTGCTCATCTGAAAGCCTTATTCCCCCACTCTTTCCAAAAAAAAAGGAAAAGGGAAATGAATCTACGTTATGAATTCATGTGTACTTTTCTGACCAAGCTATATTCTCCTGTTTCAGGCCTTATATGCGATAGGGGTCTCTCCCTAGGTCATCTCATCGGGGTGCTTCAGGAGTTTTTCTCCTGTCTAGGTAAATAATCACCAACGTATAATTTGAACCTGGAACTGTGGTGCACTTTCTTAGAGTGCTCTATAGGAACAATGAATAAATAATGTAAATATGACATAAGATTACGTGTTGGTTGCTCTTTGTGGTTATGGACTTGTCTTTAAAAATGAAAGAATTCATTTTTTTTTATCCCGCAGGCATGACAAAATTGAAATTCAAGCCTGCTTACAATCCTTACACTGAACCTAGTATGGAGATATTCAGGTAAGCGATGGCTTTCAAATTAAGTTGTATCAGGAACTCATAATTGTTTAGTTGTTAAAGTTGCTTGGGTAGTCTTATAGATGCCTTCCACTTTCCCTCTTTTACACATATTGTGCTTTTGCAACATACTCTGCCTATTAGACCTCGGGACGAGTCATTCGGTCATTACTGATGGGCTGTTATCGAGTCTGTTCACGTTGTTTTCAAGCCATTAGATATGGTTTGGGTCAATCTGGTCATTCTCGTATCGTGGCCAGTAAGTTTTTTTCTTCAAACCAGTCAATTTTGGCCATATAAGTGTCCAGGCCTATTTTGAGTATTCTTATACAAGTATGGGGAAGGTGAAGGTCAATTGAGTCTGAGTTGATTTTTTCTCATTTTTCCTGCCGTAAAACTAATGTTTTGAGTTCATCTTCCATTAAAACTAATATTATGGAATTTTATCCACTGCCACCAGTTACCATGAAGGCATAGGAAAGTGGATGGAAATCGGAAACTCAGGAATGTTCCGACCCGAAATGTTACGTCCAATGGGGCTCCCGGAAGATGTTCAGGTGATTGCATGGGGCCTGTCTCTTGAAAGGTAAGGATTGACTGCTCCGTCGAAAGCTTTCATATAAGAAATTGATTTCTCGAATATAATTTAAATTGTGTTGCATTGCATTGTCGCAGGCCGACTATGATATTGTATGGCATCGATAACATTCGTGATCTCTTTGGACACAAAGTAAGTGTTTCTTTCCTCCCATGCTCCCACTATGAATTTTTACCAATTCTTGTTTAAGACCGTCTTAACTTAGTCTTAACTTAAGACGACTCTCATACTCGAATCAAATAGAGGTGTAAATAGGAGGTTATTAGAATATTAGGGGTCATAAGACTAACCGATGAATTTTAGGTTATACTTGAGTATCCGTTTTGATATTGACAATCGGTTATGGTTTTGTAGGTTGATTTGGATCTGATCAAGAGTAATACAATTTGTAGACTTGGTTTCTGAAAACGTATTCGCGAGGGCATTGACTAGTTTTGTTAACATTTGTTTTATTATAGATACACACTAATTCTTATGTGAGATGTGAGATGATCACACGAAGTGGTCGCGCTATTGATGACTATCTTTTTGCTTTTGTAATCAGAACATTCCAGTGCTTTTGTAATCGAAATGTTGTGTTTGTTACATTTCTTGTTGGTTATGAGCAGAAAGCTACTGTAATTTTCAATGAGATAGAACAGTAGTACAGACCCTTGTCGTGTTTTCGCTTGTCTCGCTGATTTTGGAAACCCCTTCGTTCCCAACCACTGTCACCTTTGCATTCCTTGATCAAGACCACCACATGTTCAATCCTTTCTTGCTATTCCTCCGTCCCTGGTAACTGCCACTTTACACTGACTTCCTCGCTATCTGTTGTTTAATTTATCAAAAACTACTTGGATTAGCCCTTCACAACAAACTAATTGGTTTCTTGCAACAACCAATATAATACTTTCAACTAGGCCCTATGTTTGATAAGAGGGCACAACATAAACAAACATGATTTGCTTACATTGGTTGCTCCAAGAAATCCATTAAAAAAGGCACATAGATACGCCTGGAACAAATTCAACCCTCAAAAATTACCTTAACATAGATTTTAGTTTAATTCGGAAATATTCGTCTTAAATTTAAAAAGGTTAAACCGGGTATATAAAACCGAAAACAAAAGCAGAATGTCTGGTCTTAGTATAAACTTTTCATATTTATGCAAAAGGAATGTTGTCTTATTTTAATTTAAAGACAGAAATATCCGTCTTATGAGAGACGATTATTTTCTCAACTATCCTATTACTTCTTGACATGAAACACTAAGTTGCACTAATTAAGACATACTTATGATACAACCAAAATATATGTATAAACTTTATGGAATGGATTACACATGTCAAACTACAATGAGGATGAAGTTAAGAGAGGTACTCAAGTTAAGTTAAAGACACACTTAAGTGAAATTAAAACCATTAAAAAGATTAAGTAATAGTTATTTCATCCTTAGATTTTGCTATCTTCCTATCGTGCCACAATGGCACTTTAGCACTTGCAATATTAATTTTTTTAATAAATTCTTGTGTTACGTTATTTTACGTGTTGCATTCTTGAATATGATTGGTTAGTATTGGTCTAACTTTGCCACCAAACTCTAATTTGTTTACAAAGTGGGAAATCATTAATCTACCAACTCCTTCATTCTTTGGAGCCCACTTCATAAGAAATCGCCAAATATACATGATATATTTACAACATTATTAAATTAGAAAAGAGGGACACTTTTATCAATTGCACCATATCCATTTCATTATTAAGGTGAAAAGAGTGTCTAAAGATTAGTTTTTATATAGAAGAGATTTTTATAAGGTTTGTTATCGATTTTTATAAATTTATATATATTAATTCCGAATTAGGGCGTTGTTAGTTATAGGCCAGGAGTTATGTTATCACAAATCCATATTCAATATCAATTTCTAACTTCACATCAGATTCCCTGAATTTATGTAAATATAATAATAGGTCTGATCGTGTTATGGTTTGCCTGCCTCTAAACCATCGGGCAAATTGTGCCCATTAATCACACCCTCCCGATGTTGTTCATTTAAATAGTGTGCGCGAATAGATAAGAATAGGAAAACGGATTATGAAAACCATTATACTTAAAATCGGATCATTTAAGCACAAATGCGTGCTTAGAAGCTATTTATAATCTCAACAACAATGTAACAAACTAAATGGCAAATATAATTACTAGCTCGAATGCTTTCCTTATAAAGGTTTTTAATTCAGGTTAAGAAAATCGATCATTTACTTACATTCATGATATAACTTTGTATGCATAAAATTAAATGCTAATAAAAATAAAAATGTTTATTGGAGGTAAAATTGCACTTTTTTGTGTTGTTTATTCCCAATTTATTTAGGGACAAAGTAGATGATAAAAAAGTTTCGAAGAATCATAAAATAGAATGATTCAACATTCCACTAAGCTACCAATAAAGTATGTACTCTCTTTTAATGAAATAGCCAGGTCATTACTCCATAAACTAACATTAAAATTGTAGGACCATCGACTGCCCTTTATGTTTGGCATGCTTATTATACCTTAAGAGCCTTACCTTTAATTTCTCCTTATTTTCTTCAATTTATAACCTTGAACATATACAAATCAGTAAGTCTCTCTTACGACGATGATATCCGTCTTAAGATGAAAACATATCAAATATACTTTTACTTTGTTAGTGCTACTCCTTAGACATTATTTTTTTTTGTCTCATATAACATTTGATCTGTTTTAAGTTTAAAACAGACTTTATCGTTTAAGACGGACATAACATTTTAAAGAAGAATTTATAGTAAAGGGACAATGCATCGACATTTAACTCTTATGTAGTGTCCTTAACAAAATAGTACATTAATTAATCATATCCATGTTTCTATAGTGATAAATCCACCGCCCCAAACACAATATATATGGGATAATCTTGCTGCCACAACTCCATGTTAGATTGTTAGTACATGCATTTTTGTCAACAATGTCAATTACTGGCCTTGTTGACTATTTTCACCGGCTCAGTTAATTGTTTATCTTTTTTTTAAGTGACTATGAATAAATAAGTAGTGACTGAGACCGAGGAATAGTACATTTTATTAAACGTGTCATCATTACGTGTGTTTGATTCAGGTCATTTTATTAGCGTACTTGACATTTTGGTTCAACACTATTAAATGGATAAATTTATTTTTATTTTGTTCTCTATTTAATTTAGTCAAAATTCAAGTTTAACAGAACCATATAAAAAAAGGTTCTACTTTATAAGGTTAATAAATATGTTGCATTCCTTTCAAATAATTAAATTCGAGTTACTACAAAGTTCTTAGTGGTTTTTGTATTTTTTTAAATACATTTTAATTCATTAATGAGACTTATCTATTCGCTAAAAAAACCATAGGTATGTATTTCACACGGAGTAGTTTATAAAGGTTATGTTCATTTCGCTTTAGTCCAACTTCATTTAATTTAGTTCAGTTCAGCTCAGATCCATTCATTTCAGTTCAGTCTACTTCAGGTACTTTTAACCGAAAAGAACCGGGACTTTGAAAACTTGGATGTACTTTATACATCGAAATGCTGACGATGATCATATGTTTTTTTGACCTAATGACGATGATCATATGTTGAATTTTTTGGTTAATTAGCGTTAATTAACCCAATAATTTGATAATTAGCGCCCAATTTAACAAAATTGGGTTTCTAGTGTCCACGTCATCGCATAATTTTTTTTCCCAGTTTTTTGGCAAAGCCGCTATACTTCTTAGCGGCTTCTTCCAAATGTCAAAAAAATATCGAGCCTCAATACTCCAGTAGCTACTGGAGTCCAAAAATTGAGTACAAAGAGGAAAGACGCTAAGGTTCTTAGCGGCCTTGCTAAGAATCATTAAAAAAAAATTGCTCCCCACAAAGCCGCTGAGATACTCAGCGGCTTTCCTCTTTTTTTCATACCAAGCATTCCAGTATCAAAGACCGTAAAATAAAACTGAAAACGAGCAAAGCCGCTGAGAAAGTTGGCGGCTTTGCCTGTTATATAAAAAAAAAAACCCGATAATCACATTCATTCTCTTATTTACAAAAACCCAGAAATTCCCCCAATTCAATTGCGAAAACCTAAAACCCGAAAACACCAATTGCTCATCCAAATTCGTCCTATATTCCTCTAAAGGTATTAATTCATCCCCAATGTTCTAATTTCGTGCATAGAATAGTAATTAATCCCAACTTTTGTTTAGTAATTTCATTTTATGTAGTTTAGTAATTTCGTTCTATTACTTCATCTTAATGTACTAATTTCGTTTGAATTAGTAATCATCCCCAATTTACTAGTTAGTTTACTACTTTTTATTTAGCTTAGTTTATTAGTTTTATTGTTCAAATTAGTTGTTGTATTTAGTTTGATTATTTACACTACGCCATTTATGGCCATCAATAACGAGCGTAACTCAACGGTTTAATGCATATAACAACGGCCTTTAGAATACCGTTAGTCAATTACTGGCGGAAACCTAAAGTGCGCTAAATATAATGACGGGTTACAAAAAAACCCGTTGTAAGAATGTATTTAACACGGTTGTCTTCTAAACCGTTATTCAATATATGTCACGGTTTCTTTAACGTCGTTATTAAAACGCTCTTATCAAC
>JAGPOY010002423.1:19974-34830 GCA_018983105.1 Silene uniflora | reverse complement strand
AGGGTGGAGTCGTCTTGTGGTTAAAACTTGGGTGAAACTCCCAGGAGACCCAGGTTCAAGCCTCCCCAAGAGCAAATCTTGTGGAGCATTCTTGTCCTGAGTCTATGCCTAATAGACTTCGAGCATGTCACTCTTAGGTGGTTAACTTGGTGTACGTGGTTTGGAGGCTACCGCGTATGCTCGGGGGTTTACCCAGTGCGCACCAAAGGTAGCAGCTGCGGGTTCCCACGTCATAAAAAAAAAAAAATTAGATCTCTTTTCTTTCAATGAAGTGATAATTCAACCTTGCTTTCGTGAAGCCAATAAAGTTGCGAATTCTGTGGCTTCTATTGGACATTCGTGTCCGTCTCTTTCGAGGTGGTTTGATAGCTGGTGGCTTCAACTTACCTCACTCATTCGAAAGGATGAGATAGGTTGGTCATATCTTAGAGGATCAACCTAGTTTTCTTACCTATAAAAAAAAAAAAATTACAAAAAAAATAAATAAAAAAAAATAAAAAATTCTCATTTCACACAGATAATCCGGCTTAAGTTTGAGACGGAGATTTTGAGACGGATTTAATCTCCTACACACACTAGTATAAAACAGAGAAATTAGTGAAAAACTCAGTATCCCCAATCAAAGACCCTCACTTTCCTTCCTCTACCCTACCTAACCCCCAACAAAAAAAGCTCAAACCTTTCCACAAAAAATGGCATTAGAGCTATGGGAAACACTGAAAGAAGCCATAACAGTATACACAGGTTTATCACCTGCAATATTTTTCACAGTAGTTGCTCTAAGTCTAGCTTTCTATCATGCTGTTTTCGGGTTATTTGGATCTTCATCATCTGCTAATCATCAGCATCCCAGATCTTTTGAAGAACAAATGGAACCGCTTCCGCCACCTGTTCAATTAGGAGAGATTACTGAAGATGATTTGAAACAGTATGATGGTTCTGATAGTAAGAAACCTTTGCTTATGGCTATCAAGGGTCAGATCTATGATGTTTCTCAAAGCAGGTCATTATTTTTTACCTGGGTTTTTGTTAATTTTGTTGATTATTAATTAGTTGTGTTGTTAATTACTCTCTTTGTCCCGATCATTTGTTTACTTTTTATTCGAGAGTATTTTAATCAAAGGTAAACAAATGATTAGGACGGACGGAGAGAGTGTTTTTATGTTGTTAAGTTGGGTGGTTTATTAGTTGTGTTGTTAATTACTCCCTTTGTCTCGATCATTTGTTTACTTTTTTATTTGAGGGTATTTTAATCAAAGGTAAACAAATGATTAGTTGGGTGGTTAATTTAGTCGTGTTAGTAATTATGTTTGTGTTGTTAGTTTGATTGTTGAAATTGGTTGATTTAATTTGTAGGGTTTTGTGATTTCATGTGTTTTGTGGCTTGATTGTTGTTAGGTAGAAGTTGGGTGGTGTTGTTTTCTTGGTTTTATCGATTTTTGGGGGGATTGATTAGTATTCCTCCCTCCGTCCCAATCATTTGTTTACCTTTGATTGAAATACCCCTACAAACAATGAATAGAAAAGTTTAACAAATGATTGGGACGAAGGGAGTAGTATGTTGGAGGGGATTGATTAGTTTTTGTGTCCGTCCTAATCATTTGTTTACCTTCGATTGAAATGCCCCTAAAAACAAATAACAAAACAGGTAAACAAATGATTGGGACGGAGGTAGTAGTATGTTGGATTGCTGTATTTCCTACTGATTTAAGTGAGGTGCTGAGTGCTGACAGTGTTTGCCAGTTGAACTGGGAATTTGCTTTGTTAATGTGTTGATTTTATCTTGTTATTTGGGTATCTCGTGTTATGAATCATGATGCTTTAGTTATTAAATCCTGATGCTAAAAAAGTTGGAGTCTCACACTCTCACTGACGGAAGTTGTGTAATTTATAAGTTTCAATTGGTTTTTATGTTCTTCAATGCTCACCAAACTGGTTGCGATGCTTTTTATTGTGAATTAGTTGTCATTTAACACAATTTTTGATGCAAAATTCATTTTAGGCTATTTGGAAACAACCTCTCCGTGTTATAGGTGAATGGTTGTATACTTTTGACCCCTTATCCTGCTATACGCAGTGGACCGGAAGCTCCTAAGACACTGGTGTAGTGTTGTTGTTGTTGTTAAGTTCTTCAACATTAATTAGATGTGATATTAATTAGAGTTAGGTGTGTGTGTGTGTGAAGTTTGAAGCTTTTAATCAGCTAGTAATTTGTCATTGAAATCGTGCTCCATGGTATTTAAGCTTCTAGTTGGGGGTTACAGCCTTGAAGAAGTGACTTTTATTTATGCAGTTGTTGGTTATTGGTGGAACATATATTCTGTGCTGCAACCTCATATTAGTTCTTTCTTTTACGGGGTACTACTTTTCTAACCTCATTCACATGCTATGGTTACTGGTACTTTGGTAACCTTTACATGTTGCGACCGAGGCGAGGAAGAAACATCTTCGTTTCTTTGTGTTCTCTTATTGCCCATCTTTTTGGTTCCTTAATACATCGATGATCATATCAGTATATCACCCTCTGTAGTGTAAAACCAATCAACTGCTAAATGTTCTGGTTTCAATCTCTCAAGTGTTTGGAGTGTTGCTAAAAAAAAATACTTTATCTGTGACTCCACAAGGTAATTCATGCATCCGCCAATGCGTCAAATTAGGATTTCCAAATGGGCAGGTAAGTACCTATGCTTGAAAACTATGAAATATATTGGCTACCATCTCAACTTGTGACTTCTGTTTGGTTCTTGCGTCTTGCATATATAGTATCGCATTGCCGTTTTCTTTGCTTTTCTTTTTCATTGGTTACCTACTTGTCTTTCAACGTTTTAAATGATGATTCGTGTTGCTAGACTCCCAAGTCATTTTTGACACCTAGGCTTTTGTCCCTATGTACTTACGCCCTAATTTACATCGTATATCGCACATTTTCCAGGATGTTCTATGGTCCGGGTGGCCCATATGCGCTGTTTGCAGGCAAAGATGCTAGCAGAGCCTTAGCCAAGATGTCCTTCGAGGATAAAGATTTGACTGGTGATATCTCTGGTCTTGGTCCATTTGAGCTCGAGGCCTTGCAAGACTGGGAATACAAGTTCATGAGTAAGTATGTCAAGGTCGGAACTATCAAGAGAGATGTTGCTTCAGGTGATGAACCGTCTTCAAGTGAACCCTCTGAAGCTGTTAAAGCTACTGACAGTGAAGTTCCAAAGCAAGAAGATGTCCCACAGGAGAGTGCAGCTGTCGAGACAGTCAATACATCTTCTATTGGTGAGGCCGACAAGAAGGAAGAGTAGTGTACTTGTACTGCTGTTCGAGGGAGTTTTGAATACCATCTGTAAGGATTTAAGTCGGGATTTGGGTTAATACCGTGCATTATGGTGATGCATTTGATTCCTCACATTGGATTTCACTTGCCTGAATTTCTTGGATGTGTAATGTACATGCATCTTATGTTTACTTTGTCAAATAATTTGGATTTCGAAAGCAGTCACTGTTCATGCTGATATTTTCTTCAACTTTACGGGTTTTGTTAGTCCTGGATGCTGTGTGATCTCGATTCTCGGCATCATACCATCCTAGATGATATAACGTCTTTACCAACAAAAAATGGCTGACATGGTTTATTTGTAGCTGGATTATATATTATAGGGTTTTTTGTCAAACACAACCTTTAAAAAATTTTTTTTTCCAAACACCACCTTCTAAAGAAAAGTTTGTCAAACACAGCCTTTAATAAAAAATTTTTGTCAAACACGACATTTTGGCCAAAGTTTAAGCACTTGTAATGGGGTGATTTTTAGTCGATGTTTGAGATAGCAAACAAGGTCGGTTTGAGCTGTTCTTGAACTCGTTGGAAAGGTTGGAGTACAAAGCTTTACAACGGTTGTCAACATGGTGGTCAAAGTTGGCCTTATATGGAGTAGATTGGCGTGTAAAGTAAGGCTGGTCACATGGGGTTGATGTAAGTCGAAAGAGGATTTTTTCGTGGGTCCGTTCACTCCCCTTGAACCACCACTTGCAGCCAACGACCACCATAAACAACACAACCATGACATATCCTGCACTTCCCTCAACCTATCTATCAAATTTTAAACCAAACAAAACAATATAACCCCGTTAAAAGACCTTTGAAAACCCATCTAACAACCCGTTGTAAACCCAAACTTCTAGACTTTTTTCTTACCAACTTTACTTTATGCACCAATTAACCCCACATAAGGCCACCTTTGGTCACTGTGTTGACAACTTCTAGAAAGCATATACTCTCACCTTTATAACGAGTCCAAGAACACCTCAAACCGACCTCGTTTGCTATCTCAAACATCGACCGAAAGTCACCCCATTACAAGCGCTCAAACTTTGGCCAAAATGTCGTGTTTGACAAAAAAAAAAAATTAATAAAGGTTGTGTTTGACAAACTTTTTTTTTTAAGGTGGTGTTTGGAAAAAAAAAAAAAAAATTTAAAGATTGTGTTTGACAAAAAACCCTATATTATACTCCGTATATCTTTGATAAGGACATCTTGATAGTCAAAAATCTCGAAACTATTTTCAAGTCATGTATGGACAATGTCCGAAACTAGGAGATACGCTGATGATTGATGAGCGATTACAGAAATTCAAATATTCGTGAAAGACTTTCGAGCTATAAAAATTCTACAACTTTTACAAACTACTTTAATTTTTTAAAATATAATAAAAGAAACATGGGATTAGATAATTTATAGAGAGTATTTTATAATACTCCCCCGTTCCCCGATATAATAAGAGCAAGTGTATGGTAGGTCAGAAAATCTTGCTTGTGACCGTCTTCGGCTTGTGACCTCTCACACCCCTCCCCCACTTGCCCTCCCACTTGCTCTTTGTGAGAGGTCTCTTTGAAGAGACCGTCTTCAGTGATAATTTGTGATGGTAGAACTATTTGCCATGTTTTTAGACCTGGCAAAATCTAGCCGATCTGAAAAGCTTGACTCGAAACCCGAAATTGACCCAAACAGCCGCACCCGAAAATGACCCGAGCTTTCATGGACCTGTTACAGACCCGACCCGAGACCACCCACCCTAAAAATGACCCAACAAAATATAACTTTAATTGACCCCAGAAGACTTCAAATGCCTTTTTTTTCTTTTAATCATTACTCGAAAATGACCCGATCCGAAATAACCCGAACCACTTGATCCGAAGCAGACCCGACCAACAAAGACTCGTAACCCAAAATGACCCGACCTGATCTAACCCAAAAATTTGAAAAATCCCAACCCAAACTGGTCCGACCCGATTGACAGATTATTTTGCTTATTGGGCCTAAAATTAATCTTTGGGTTGGGCTGTATAAACATTTTGTCGAAACTTTTCACATTAATTTAGTTGAATAAAATCATACTCCGTAAATAAATTGGGATATTATACAGTCCACAGGAATCTGGAAAGTGTAGAGAGGTGCAATTCTGTCTTTCTGCAATTCCAGTTCATTCTTCATTTCTTGTTTACTTCTCCTCTCTGGGTTTCCTCTCTCAAAATTTCATGTAAGTTTCATTTCTTTCTCCTTTTTAATTTCTTTTTTATTTGTTAATTACTTATTTTTATATAATCTTGGTGTTCTTGAATCAATGATTTGATATTTAGTTGGTTGTTGAAAATGAAATTGGTTTTTCTTGACGCAATTTTCATCTTGGGTCATTCAGAAACCGCCTTTTCGCGTTGCTAACACAGATATAAGGTTGCGTATATCCGACCCCGCTTACCTTTCGATTTTAGGCACTTGGGTAAATTCACTAGTTGTTGAACTGTATTTTATTTTATTTTGGTGAATCTTGATAAGAGTTATAAAGTTTACATTTTTTTACAACATTGCTTTCGGTTTTTCGAGTGCTCCTGCAAATGGCGGGGTAAGGGGGTTGGTGGACACGGTGGTAGACAGCCTTTCTTATTAGCAATAGAGAGACTGTTTCATTTACGGAGTAGTAAAAAGGAATAGATTTAATTGAATGAGTCATTTGCTATTTTGTACTCCCTCCGTTCCAATCATTTGTATACCTCTTTTATTCGGGTATTTTAATCAAAGGTAAACGAATGATTTGGCCAAGGGGAGTATCTTTTTGCCTGGTTTAAAAGCCGGTCAATCTCTAACTCCATTAGAAACGGAGACTAACGGTGATGTGATGTTTAGGTAGACTCTTGTTGGTAGTATGAAATAGCCCGTCATGAAAATTTGACAGTAATCTTGTTGTTGTCGAGATTGTTTGGACCTCAGATGTCGTGTTTTGGAGGTTGAGAACTCTAGCTACTTAAGCTCCCACATTTCAAAAGTAAACATGAAGTGGGAATCATGGAAAAGCGTTGTAGACTGTCGTTTTTGTGTGGAATACATGGTTGTTAATTTCCAATAGTTACCATGTAGGTGTTGGCTGATACTTCATTTGAATGCTCTATTTATACTTTATTGTTCAGATTTATTAGCGAGAGCATCGAGTAAAAACAAGCTTCTTACATTTAGGGAAATGAAGAGGACAAGGGGACTGTTGGATGGTCACCAGATAATGGAATCCAGATCCAACTTTGTGTTTGGAGTTTCATTATCATCGATTGATCCCATTGAGGTAAGTACTACACGATTAGACTAGTATTCTTGTTTCTTGTACATTACATGAGCCAGAATCGTAAATACGAACATTTAACTCTATCTGATAAACTTTATTTGTGTGCATGCATGTGCCCATCTGTATATATTCACAAACACCTCTTTTGATATGAGCTTGTGATGAGTAGTGTTAAAAGAAGATGATTTGACTGCAATTAATCCAATTTTGGTTTTTGAAAACGTGCACGTGCCTGTCTGTATATGTATCTGTTCCAGTTGTTGTAGCCTTTCGTAACTACCTCTCCGGTTCAGTCAATAAGCCCCAATGTTCAGATTTTCCCTTCCAGTAAAATGTAAATGGGGCTTATTGACTGGTATGGAGAGATTAAGTATAGGAATTAGGAAGGTATTATTGTATAATTAACAGCTGATAGCTGATACCCTCTATGAGGTGAAGTAGAATCGACGGCCAGTCTGCTGGTGGATTGTTTGTCGTACTTTGTAGCAAAAGAAGCAAAGAAAAAAATGTTCTTCAGTTTCTAGTTTAAGTGAAAACATATGTTCAAAATTGTTGGGAGTTGTGTTTCTGTATTATAAATCTCTCATTTGATGGTGAAAACCCGAGAATCCCAGAATATAGTTTATCTAGTCTTGTTTAATTTGGTGGTGATGATGAAAAGACCTTCGTCAAATGGTTGTTGGGCGTTCGTTAGACTTACCATGATATGGATTTTGTGGGTACTTCCAAGATTATTAGAATGACTAGCTGTTTCATGACTGAATCCTATGATGCTCAGACTCGCTCATCCACCCATCCATATCAGTGTCGGGTACAAGGATCCGACACGGGTATGAATCCGAGTGTGAAATTGCAGGAATCAGTACATTACCCAATTGCTTATAATTTGTGACTATAAATCAGTGACACCGCTTGTAACACTGTTTCAGGATGAATGCAATGAATCCGATGATCGCATTAGTAAACTGCCAGATGAAATACTTGCAATGATTCTGTCCTCTCTGCCACTTCGAGAAGCTGCAAGAACAAGCATTCTTTCAAGAAAATGGAGATATGTTTCGTCGATGGCTTTGAAACTTGATTTGACGCTTAGAAGTGTTAGAATGTAGCATTCTGGGGAACTGAAATTACGACAAAAGTTTTGCAGCTTCAAAGATCTAGGAGGGGTTGGATTCTTCAAGCATTTGTGTTCTTTGGGTGAAAGGGTTGGATCTTAAAAGTTAAAACTGAAACTCCCGCCGTTTCACTAGCTTCTATAGACTCTTCGAAAATTTGTAACAGTGTAAAAATATCATTAGTGAAATAAAGGGGGTATATGAGTATATGACTTCTGGCCATAGTAAACCACAAACTTCATGTTTAGGGCCTATTTATCTAACTCGAAAAATTACAGTATTTTTCAGGATCTAATCAAACTTTTACAAAATGCAAGTATACAATTAGATGATGTTGTGAAATGTTAGTTACTGAGTTGTGAGTAATGTTAAATGTGTTATGTCCATTGCCCTAAACTTGAGAGCATGAGTATATAGTAGTACACCGTATAAGTATACACCGTATTACTTCTAATTGTGTGGAGCGAGTATTCGTCCCATTTTCATATTATAACTTAATCGAACATGATAAATATCCTCTTCTTAAGCTTAATCAAGTTCAAACAATAAGAATTCGCAAAACCGAAGGAGTATTGGTTAGGCCAAATTCTCATACAAGGATGTTTGACGCAGTTGTAGAAACGTATACTCCCCGATTTGGGTGATTATTATGATTGCATCGATACAGGAAGAGTACAACTACTAATTAGCTTGCTTACAACTTTACAAGGCTAATTATGTAGAATAAATATCTAAACGATATTCTACTATAACAAGAAGATTTACTAATACACCTCCGTAGTCGGAGCGGGAGGAGAACGGTCCCTTAGACTAGAGCGAAACCGACTGAACAAGTGCTTGGGAAGGCTTTAGAGAACATGTCCTGTGTATTGGTATTCGGTAGGAACATGAACTACTCGAACCATCGCAACACGAACTTTTTCGCGAACAAAATGAATATGAAGCTCAATATGCTTAGTTCGTTGATGTTGAACCGGGGTGTCAAAAAGATAAACCGCAGAAATGTTGTCACTATAGACACGGCTGGCACGTGTGACTGGGACATGGAGCTCTAACAATAAATTACGTTGCCAACTTGTCTCGGCAACCGCATTAGCTACACTCCTATAGTCCATCAAACCAGTCTGGCTCAAGTTAAAAGACCCAAAGTTACTAAGCATTATGGCGGGAAATGTCAAGGGAAATCATAAAAACGACGCCGTATAATCTTCCAATAATCCAATCAATCCTTTAAAACCTGCTTCTTATGCTTCTAGTTCTACCGCCATCCTTCAAATCGACGCTGTGAAAATCATCAAAACGACACCGTATCATCTTCAATCCAGGTACCAATATTTCTCTCTCCACTTATTTATATCATCCAATTCATTCAATTAATCACTAAATTGAAATTCAGTGTTTTATTTTATTAATCCCATATAGTCTGCATTTGTAACACAGATTATAGAATAAGATCGTCTTATGGTGTGAGACGATCATACACTCACATACTAAGACGGTCTTACACAATAATTATTGATATGACGAGGCCGTTATACTGTACAATTGGCTTATTTGAGAATTTGGGCCCAAATGTTTGAGCTTTGAAGTACTAATATGATCTAAATTTGTATGTTGGTGAAATTGAAGGGGGAAAATGGGGCCAATACAAGTGAAATGCAGTTGTGGAGAAGAGAAATGCCGAGAATGGGCAATTATTGAAGTGCAAGGTGTGGTTGAAGTTAAACCTGAGCTCCAAAACAATCTCCAAAACCTCGAAATCGGTCGCCTTTGTCGTCCTTCTTCTCAGGTTTTCTCTATTTCTCCTGTCTTCTTTTTTTGTTGGCTTATTTGTTTCTTTACATTTGCAATGCTTAGTTTGTTGATGGTCTAGTTCATAAGATTTGGCTGAAAATCGGTTTTAGTTAGGTGTGATCTTTTTGTTTGTTGGAGAAATTGAATGGTGGGTTTTTGGCTGAAAGGATTATTGTTAAGGTGGCAGTGGTTTGTTGAGTGAATTGTCGTATTCAGTCGATCGATTTGGGATCGGTTAGATGTTATCTGGATGTATGATTGAGATTAATTGGAACTGAATTCACTGAAGCAGGAGTATTTGGAGATTACGTCCTGAATTTGCTGTATTTGCGGCTTAAAGATGCGTTCTTTGATTATATAGGGCCATGTTAATTTCTTTCTGTCGGGTTTTAACCTTTGAGTGTTTTGGGGAAACTGTTGGATGTTTGAGTCATTTTCCAATGGAGGTAAAGTGTCACGGCTATTTGGCTTCGGAATGTAGAGTAATAAGACGACTGACTCATTAGTCATTACATTGTAAGTGTCTCCAAAATCATGGAAATAACATTCGATGATTGATGATTCATGTGATTGTGAATGCATATTTTATCTTTGATCGTTTAAAACCAGCTTCTTGATGATTTCAACAAAAGGGTAACATGTACAATATATATGAGCTCTATTGTCCTATGATAGACAAGACTTGATCTAAGGCATTGAGATGATTATAATATTATATAGTTGTTGCTTTTTTGGATGATGGAGTCACATTCACATTTCGTTGGATTTGGATTTATGATTTAAGGCAAAGGCTCATTAAAAGGCACTATAAGTCATATCCTCTTTGCAGTTTGCTATAGGTCATTCAAAACCGACATATTTGTATTGTTATTACGTCGATAAGCGCACATTCGATCCCATTATCCATTATTTGCTGCCTTGCTGGAGCATTGAGGCACTATGGTAATATTGTTGAGTCACTAGCTGTAAAAGATTTGGCATATGAGGTGTTTGTATTTATGGTTTCAATGCCATAGTCTCCGTATTTCCCAAGGTGTCACTTATGAAGTCTTCATTCTGTTGCATAGGAAACATACACATTTACGATCGGATACCACGAGTTAACAGGCTCAAGGGTCAAACTAAAGAAGCCACTCGTGGTCCTGAAGAAAGTGAAACATTCTGATGAAGATCAAGAGACAAACACAAACTCATCATTGACAGTGGAATTGGATGTAATTGGTGTCATTAGGCAGAAAATTCTGTTCAAGACGAGGCCAAAAGCCCTCATAACCGTTGCTAAGAAGACATAGTGAGCAACATCTTCAATCTAGTCCTGACTCTCTGCTTGGTGTGCAAGAACATGTCTAGTCCCTACTCTCTGCTTGGTGTCATTTGCGCTGAAGGTTGCGAGAACCCTAGTTTATGGTCACCCAATTGTAATTGCATGTTTCGTTTGTTCTAAACCTGTTTAATGTTCCGATTGTTATCAATCAAAGGTGTAACTCATGCACATGTTTGGTTTTATCTAACCTGTTGTTCTGATGGTTTATCAATCAAAGCTGTAATTCATGCACGCTTTCATTTCAAACATTTTGTTTTTTTTTTTAAGTGAAGGGTTATTTTTCTTTCTGAATAAACAGAATGATATTGTCGAATTGCAAGCCAAGATGAAATTGTCGAATTTCAAACAGATTTTATTAACTAGGAAAACATGCCCACATTTCAACATTATTGTCGGAGTGCTCTCATATTTTTCTTTCTTATCATGTTGAGAATGTTGGACCATCATTTTCACGAGTTTAGTTGGTAAAATACTCTACTCTTCTATTCGGGATCACTCGGTAAAAGTAGAGGTACAAGGAATCATGAATTCTTCACATTTAGGATATGAAGAGGTTTGTTCCCTACCGATTTACCAAATCAATCATTCTAAAATAAAATATGATCGTAAAGAACAAATGGAAAGGATTTTAACCAAGAAAAAGAGATGAGAAATTTGATTGTAAATAGTTGAGTGGGTTTTGGAGGAAGAGACTTTTTTGACAGAATGAACGAACTACAGAAGCCTGATTACATCGAAGCTATTAAAACCTGACCATTTCAGAAAATCGGGTCTCTGAAAACAGAGAAAGGCAAGGGAAACGAAAAAGAACTGATTTAACCAAATATCTGGTGATACAACAATCTCTAAGAATAGCCACACCCATATTCCAAATCCAAACATTAAAACCCAAAATTTGACCGTCCTCAACAGAACACAAATCTAGAACTACGGAAGTGAAATTATTTAACGCTTTCCACCACCGCCACCTAGCTTGGGGCCCTTTGCTGCTCCTCCCTTGGGTACACCCTTGCCAACGCCCTTTGATGTTTTGGCCATTACCTCGGCTTTCTTTGCCCTCTTTTCATCCTTTGTTTTCTTAATCCTCTCCTTGATCTCACTGGTAAATTACACAAAAGGACAACAAGAGTTAGAAGAGGTTCATGTGTCATGTAAATTAGCAATTACATATAACAAAAACCTCGGAGATAAAGCCAGGGCAGTGAAAAACATATGCATTTTCTGATGTTTGCAGTAACAAAACAGGGTTCCTTCAATTTTTCTATAACAATGCCAAAAATGAAAAATAAGATTTGGAACTAACCGAAGAGCAGCCTCTCTGGCGGCATCTCTGACTTCCGGCTTTTCAGCTCTCTTCTTTTGGATGACTTCCAAAGTTGCACCAACAATCGACCTTGAGTATGGCTTCTTGGTCGCTCTTCTCCTCTTCTTCACAGCTTCAGCAGAAATATCCTGCAAGCGTAATAACAGATTAGCATTACAAAAATCAAGAGTAATAACAGATTAGAAAAAGCAAATGCTGTTAGCAAAACTTAAATGATACAGTTGTATGCATCCACAACCAAATCATGAACCTAACCGTATCATAAAATGAGAACTACCGAAGAGGGCAAGCAGTCTCATCTCCCATGTATACAATTGTGAACTGTCTCAAGTAAGACTCACTAAAACACTTATAGATGAATGGATCTAAGAAACAAAGATACAAAGAGATGAACAGATACAAAAAAAAGCGTTATCTAACCTTCTTGTGCTGTTTACGGTACACAGCAGTCCAGCAAAGCTTTGCAGGCCTGAGCTTGTTGTGAAAGTACCTCTTACATTTGGAGTTCACAAACAGGAAAACCTTCAAGATCAACATTAAAAGAAGAAGTCAGATAATTATAAGGACATCAAGAAGCAAGGTATTAATAAAGAAACTCGAGATCAGTAAGTAAAAGCAACAACAAGAATTTACCTGAGAGTCTCCACGAACAAACCTAATACCTCTGCCGGGGTAGATCTTGGCACCGCTGAAACGGCATAGCTCAGTCCTGACAAACAACAATCAATGTCAACATTCACACACAACACAAAGCCATAAACAATTTGGGTATACTTTGACCATCAAAAATGCAACTAATTTCCTAAAAGATGGCACAATTCTCTAGCTATTGAATCGAGGTTATTCTTGTCTCAGTACCTATAAACCCGACAAAATCTGTACTTGCTATACAAATACAACACCAGAGCCAAAATCAATACTTGCTATTCTTCTAAAACATTGCAGCTACTTAGGAGTAGCCGCAGGCAACAGACTACTAATGTTACATCACAGCCGGAGAAGATAAAACAGAACTAGAATTCTTCTTCGATTGGAAAACAAACATTGGTATTGCTCATTTTCACAATATAATTCCGTACATCAACTATGATCATTTGCTCAAGAAAGAACCCTAACCGGAAACTATGATCCTTTCGGATATAAACTGAGCCGAAAACGGCAGTTGCATGAATTCAAAACTAACACATCATTTCAACTGCTTATTTAGCAAAACGTCAATTGTAAGGAAGTTTTACACTAATATTGCGTGCAACAAATCCTACAAACATGAAAATGATATAGAAATCCGTATTTTTCAAAATGATCCGTTTTACAATATCGGAGTACTTGTGTAAGACCGCTTTACACAAGAATTTGTGCATAAACTAGTACATCATTAGCAATATTTTAATCAAATTAAGTAGGAATTAGGTAAATAAACTTCAACCTATCTCATTTAACAAATCGATAAAAGCAAATAGCAAGATTATGAAATGCAAATTAACACAGAATAAATCTAGATCAAACTAAAATGATGAATAATTAAGCAAGTTGATGAACAAATTAGCGTAGGAAAACGTAATTAGGGAGGAGAAAGGAGAGAGAAGACAGTACTTGAGAACCATGGTTGCTGATGATGATGATGGAGATTCGGCGCTGTGAAGCTGCTGATAACCCTAATCTCCCAAATTATATGCGATAGTTTTGTTGGGCAATGTATGTGAGATGTTATATGGGTTGCCAAAACCCTAGGTTTATTTTGGGCTGATTAATAATTTAGGATATAGCCCATGGGCTAGACGAATTACCCAATACCGAGAACTACTAGTCAAATTTTGTTTTTGGATTTGCGTAAATCTAACAAAATTAACCGACCCGATATTTGAACTGAGAACTGAGAATCCAAATATGATATGTAACTCAAATTGACTCGGACTAATATGACTTGAGTAGTTGAACTGAATGTTTATTGTTGCAAACCGACTGTTATTCATAAAGATTTTGATAATACTTGGCCCGAAAATGGCCCGATCCAAACTGACTAGGCTACGTATGACCCAAAATCTTGCAAACCGAAAAGGAACCAGACCACACTGATCGACCCAAACCTGACCCGATTTTCAGGTCTAGACTTGCCATTTTTCTTACAAATTCAATGTTAGTAAAAAATTATTGTGTAAAATCGTTATTTTTTTTTTTGGGTGAAGAGAAGCATCATAGTGTGTAAAATCATTATATGTATATGATAATCATATTTTAAAGTTATGTTAATAAGTTAAATGCTTTTTGAAGTCGTAATTGTTTTACATATGGAAAAATAATTTTTTTTTATGATCTTTTACATTGCTCGAGTTTCTAACAATCCCAAATGATGGATAACTCAAAAAACCGTTTGAAATAGATCGGGCTTTGATGCAGCTAGGGGTGGGCAAAATCCGGTCCGGACCGGAATCTACCGGACCGGAACCGGAATTAAAAAATTCGGTCCAGTCTCCGGTCCACCATTTTTCAAGATTCCGGTTTCCGGTCCGGGACCGGATTTTTCCGGTCCGGACCGGTTGGACCGGAAAAACTAGATTTTATGTTTTTTTTAATTTTTTCCCTTAAAAATATATTATAATCCGGTCCAAACCGGTCCAATGGACCGAAATTTTTGGAACGGAATTTGAAATAATATTTAAATTCCGGTCCAACCGGTCCGGTCCGGTCTTGGACCGGAATTTT
>JAGPOY010002423.1:6516-19852 GCA_018983105.1 Silene uniflora | reverse complement strand
CTTAAAAATATATTATAATCCGGTCCAAACCGGTCCAATGGACCGAAATTTTTGGAACGGAATTTGAAATAATATTTAAATTCCGGTCCAACCGGTCCGGTCCGGTCTTGGACCGGAATTTTTCCGGTCCGGTCCCGGTCCGGAATTTTTATATTCCGGTCCGGTCCCGGTCCATAATTTTTCCCAATTCCGGTTCCGGTCCGGGCCGGTCCGGTTTTGGACCGATGACCACCCCTATATGATGCTAAATGAGTACACCGGGTACATGGTATGTTGAACAGATGACATATCTTAACTTTGGAGCTGACCAGTGAGCTTAGATTTGGAAAGGGTGTGTATCAATAACTAATAACTTGGTGTTCTTCCCTTTGGCTCAAAAAACCGGTGGTGTTAGGGCTTGGCGACACACAACTCACTCAGAAAGCCTTATATAATTGTTTTCGTGCTATCCATGATCTATGAAGGTGAAGCTTTCAAAATGTGTACGAAAATGCATGCCAATCCAATTGTAATTCATTCGTCTGTGAACACTTCGTGACCAAATATCGTGCATTTGCATTTCATTTTCGACATTATGGCGTTGTTTGGTAAACAGCATATTGGCCAAATATTAGCATATTCAAGGATTTTAGCATGTTTGACCAATCAATATGCTAATTTTAGTGTTTGGTAAACAACATATTAAAATAGCATATTTGGGGTCAATATGCTGTTTTACAATATGCTGCTTACCCTAGCATATTGGTTAGCATATTGTAAAATAGGAAATTTTTCACCATTTTACAAAGAAAACTAACAATCTACTAATCGTAATCTGCCAATTACCAAACACTGAAATTAATTCTGCTAGTCAAACCTTCTGATAAAATATGTCATTTATAATCTGCTTTTGCAATTTGCTTATGCTGAAACTAATCCGCTGTTTACCAAACAGGGCCTATGTTGGCTTTTGAGTAATATAATAATCGTTTTATTATCCAAAAAGAATAAGTTCATTTTGCGGAGCTACAAACTGGATTTCTCAATAGATCTATCTTTTATAAACCAAGAATTGGAAAAGTACATCATAAATTATGTACAAAAGGTTTAGCACTCGACGGCACATAAGGTGACGGAACACTGTCAATACAAAATCTTATTCAGACGGGAGGTGTACGACTCCTCAGCACTTCCGTCCGTTTGCTTCTCTCCATAACATCAACGAGCCATTCCACGCTTTCCTTAATCCCTCTTCTGCAATCAAGCCAAACACGATTTTATCTTTGTCAACATTTACCCAACATGCCCCAACTCCATACAAAGACCCTGAACATTGCCTTATATTGACCCAATCTGACACAAATTTTGATAGTCCCAAATTAATTACCCTTCAATGACCCAGCTAGCCTGAACGCAAAACCAAACCCGCATCCCCAAGTTACCTGTTTGCTAGGTCTAACCCAGACCATACAGATTCCATGGACAAGGAATTTTTGCTGGCCCGTCCGTGAATATTCACGTTTTCATGACCATAGAGATACTTAGTGATTCTAGAACCACAAGGAACTTAATTAAGACGAACATGGAGCTAACATCGAGAATTCTTCTTCCTGAGCAAGTCAGAGCATTCTGGGGGACTGGTTTACAGGCTTTGCTCAACCAGAAAGCAATTCCAAAAAGATTTGAGCATAAACTATCATGGTGCTTGCATAATATTTAAGTCATTTCATTAACAATGTACCGCAAAACTGATACTCATATCGAACTATACAACCTTGCTTGAAAATGAATGTCACTCAGCATAAGAGATACTTAGAATGTGAAGGAGAATTGGTTTTACCCGTCATATGCTGAAACACCTTTGAATATGTAGGCCCGCTCATCCAGTTTTTTGAGATCCAGGTACCGTGCTACCTCATCAGCTGATTCCGATGAAGAAAGATCCTGTTATGGGAGGAAGAAAATGAAGATTGAGAAGTCAATCGATAGCATTTAAAAGTATGCATGCTCAATCTTTATAGTATTGTATTCCCCCAGCTCAGTGAAACCATAGAAATCCAATATGTTATACTGTAGGTAAGATGCTTAACATCCATCACTTCACTTCAATCTCACTTAATAGGCACACAAATGCCACATGTATCATTCCTGAAGTATCAGTCGTCAACTTAAGCTGTCATAAATAAACTTCTTCAGACTACTGGACGGCATCAAATAGAATGGCTAAATGGCAGGAAGCAACACAGTTCTTCTACATATAAAACTGATCATGTCCCCAAATCACTTTCATAGAACATAAAGTAGTAGGTCTGGGGGAGTAAACGAAGAATATTTTAGACATTAAAAACCAAAATTCGTAGTATACCTGCTTGTTCGCTAGAATCAGAAGAGGAGCACCTTGCAAATCCTGGTGTCGAAGAACCTTTTCTGAGAGATGTCAAGTAATCAAGAAATTATTGTCTTGCAACCACCAAAGAGTTAATATGGTTATGAACTTGTGATAATCTATTTTGAAAAAGAGCGAATGATAATAAAATTGAAAACAACTAACCCAACGCAGATTTTGAATCTTCGAAGCGTGAGGGAGTATTTGCATCAACAACAAAAATCACAGCATGAGCCTCTTCATAATATTTTTCCCATATCGAACGAAGGCCTAGCTGACATGCCGAAAACAATACATCAGTCTTTCAAACGACTTAAGATGTATTGGAAGGAACGAACATCCAATACAGCAGGGTAAAGAGCAAGACCCAGCTGGTGCTGAGATACCTAACAAAAAAAAAAATGGACGAAACATTGAAGCACTGACAGAGAGACAGGTCATTCGTGTCATCAGGAATGAGGAGCCTGGTGACAGCAAACTTCACTATCCTAATTCCTATCCAGGTATGTGCATAAAGCTAGGACAGGACAAATATTTAAATCCCTCCCCGCCCCAATAGAAAGTAAATGTCCATGGAAGAGAAGTGTAAATAACAAAATATGTGTGAGCCGCACACTCGCACCTATACAAAAACTACCTGAACTTGATTGGTTGAATGGGTTCAAGCAAATCAAATAGCTGACTTTGTAATACAAAGCAACTTTCATATTCTCATATTATGACTTCAGGACTACATTCAGCCCGTGAAATACTTGATCTTCTATGGACCATGACATCCAAGGCCAGTAATCAAAGAGTAGTGTGCTGATGGCTATAGGGCCTACGGCTGACGGGAGAAGCTCCAACAATGGTGATGTTTCAAAAGAAGGGACGAGAGAAAAATTCAATGCATAAAACGGAGTAACGGGAATATTCCTCTAGCCTATATTTTTTTATAAAACAAAGAATTTCAGATCTGCAGGAACATACATACACGCAAGTACGCAACAATGAACAGTGCATTGATACACCATATGTTTATGCTAACATAGACATTGGGGTAGTTATCAGCTATCCAGAACCTAAACTGGAACAAAGGTTTCTCTTTGATATAGAGAGATCTAACCTTTCGCACTCATAGAGTAAAACCCGGGAAGTGGAGGAATTTAACTATACAAAACCGCTCAATCAAATAAAGGCACACACCTGGCCACCCAAGTCCCAGAACACAAGCTTTGTGTTTGCAACTTCAATACGTCCAATATTGAGTCCCACGGTTGGAACAATTCGATCAGGTGGAATACCTTCCAAATTTGAGTACAGTTCTTTGAACTTCTCCAGTAAAGTCTGCAAGACAAAAAAAAAATAGCATAAATCTCTGCAGAATATCTTTAGTTGGATATTTCCTATATCTACAATACAAACAAAAAAGTGGAAAATAGGGCAACAAATAACACACAAAAGAACGTGATGAGCTATTGTATACTTCGTATGAATTTGAAGAAAAAGACTCCAAGAGAGCAAGACAGGGACATAAACCTACATGTAAATTCATACCAAGTGAGATCCATTACAATGCTCTTGAACTACGAACCAAGAATTTGAGAGTTTGAATTACATGTCCATAATCCCCTCTCACTGTCACAACTCATAAATCTGATTTGGTTTTCGGATGCTTACAGAAGCCCATCTTATAATTTAGTCAGAACAGGAGATGCAAAAGGTACTATCTCAAATTAACAGTAATACAGAGTCAAGGCTTTGAGGTAACAGTCCTCTCCACTACCACTACATTTGATCAGACTTTTATCATCAGCGTCATTAGACAATAACAAGCTCACAACAAAACAACAGAGACACCAACAAATATATGAGCAATATAGGCCGTGTATCAACAGAGGCACAGAATGATAAACTATAAAACAACAATAACAACATTACTCAAGTGCCTCAATGGCTCCCGCAAATTGCAGGGTAAGGAGGATTGGATGTACGCAGCCCAACCCTTGTCTTAGGAACACAAAGAAGTTGTTTTCGAACAAAATGATAAAACTACATGAATACAAAAATGCTAGATGAGATCAAACTTACTGTTTTCCCAGCCTTATCGATTCCAAGAATAAGAACATGGAATTCTGTCTTACTAGAAATCTGCTTCCAAAGCCCATACATAAGAGAAAACATGTTGACCGCTTTTCAAGCTACTCCTTTTATCTGGCTCTTCTTACACCGCTAAGAGCCTCAAAATGAGTTAATGTCTCCCAGGCTCACAATATCACTTACCTACACCCATAAAATGCACATATTTACCATGAGGTGAAGGAAACATCACGAAAATTTAAACAAGACAATCTTACATCTAACGCTAGCCAACCCATTAACTCTATAATTCAATAAGGATTCCTTAAGTTTTGGGTGTGTCTCACATGTGTAAATGTGTAATCATACAATGTCGCATTGTTAGAATAGCTGATGCTAAAGAAAGAGAAGCAGGATAAGTTGCATGTCTTGTCTTTTATAATAAAGTAGTTAAGAGTCTTAGAGAAGTTGATAAAGAAGTTGTTAGAAGTTTAACACGCTCTTTAGTCTTTCCCTAAGCTAGCTTACCCTGATATGTATAAATACGATAGTCTGTTGTAACTTATTTCATTCAACACATCAATAATACAACACACTTTCTATTTACATCTTTTCCCTCTAATTCACTGTTTCTTCATAATTCATCTTCTTCAAGCTCCAACTATAGACCGTCAATGGCTTCCAAATTCTCCATGAATTCTTTCGCGCATACAATACTCACTGAAGAAACTTTCACTGATTCATTGAGATTTGAGATACATCAAGAGCTTTTCCATATTATGATATTCACATACATCATCCAATGATCCGAGCAATTGAAAAATCGGAATTTATAGTTGATCTTTTTTTACTATGATTTACCTTGTTACATTACTAGTCCCCCTTGAATTCAAACCCTTGCTCCGCCACTAACATCATCTATCTATACATTCATTTACGAATATCCGAGATCATGCATGATGCATCACTAGCAGTATAACACCAAACACGACTAAATCAACGACAAAACGAGGCGCATTTGCATAATTCTAAACAGAAATTAATGCAGAATTCAGTCATGAATTCAACATACTACACACAATCCTTCATACTACAACAATGCCGAAATCAATCAATAGTACAAAAATCAAAGATTAACACTCCTCAAATCGCTAATCACACATTTAATCCAAGATCGCACAGTCAATGCCACGGCATAAACAAAAAAAAAATCCAAAAAAATACAGAAAAAATTATAAATCTAGCAATAATGGAGATCTGAGCTAGAAAAATAAAAAGATGAATCGAGTAATAAATTATGAGAGAAAGTGATTACCAGATGAAGATCGGAGTATGGCGAGCAACGAGACAAGTAAAGGAGGTGTTGAAGGTCGGAATTAATTTTTGCCGACAATTGGCGAGGCTGACTTTTTCGATCTTTCTTCTCAATTTTTGGTGATTACATTTTTGTTATACGGGCGGGGTATGTAAACTGTAGTAATAGTAAATACGGAATGTACTAGTACTATGACTTTGTTATTTTTTATTTTTTATTTTTTATTTTTTATTTTTTATTTTTTGGTTAAGTCGAGTGTTGAGAATTTCGGCGAGACGGTATACTATGAGATTCAGGGTGTGTTTAGCCTAACTTTTCAAGTATTTTTGGACTCAAAAGTACTTTTTGGCCAAACACATCTTATACTCACGTCATTAACTCTAATAGCCCCTCATTATACAGTAACTCAAAAAAGCGGCTGATATTTCTCGAAAACATGGCCATAGTCATCTTCACCACATCCTCGTCTGTGTAGTTGGGTACCTCATCATCTTTAAGGCCCTGAGATAAATAGAAATAATAAAATAAATTAGTCTGTGACATGAGACATCTCTTTACAAGAACCGAAAACAACAGAAAAAAATATACAATACTTACGATTCTACTATAAAGGATTAAATGTTGTACTAAATTTCTGAAGTAGCGTGGTTGATCACTGACTTTAACCTTGTTTTTCTTTGACCCATCCTCAAGCACGAGTTGGAAAGGATCATCCTTATCCAACTTTCTGATCTTCTTTATAATACTTGGTAACTTAGAGGAAGCCTCCTGAAATGCAATCCTTTGTGGTTTAGTTAATTGTAATCTTATACAATCCCACCGAGTTATCATTCCTTCTTTTCCGTAATCCGACATTAGGGCAAAGTGGTTGCTAATCAGGTACTCCTTATTGCTGAGAAAGAGAATGGATTAGTTACCTAAAAATTTAGTTTTTATAGAAAATCTATTGAGAAAGAACTAAAAAAATAAACCTGTCATATCTTTTCAAATGTCGCAGTAAATTTTGCATATCATGAGGTATTAGATAGCGTCATAGCGATCCTCATCGAAGAAAAAATTTCTGAAAATAAATCGTCTCAAATTCTGAAAATCCTTTCTTGCTCGAGCCACAGTATAGCTCTTGACATACAAGAACCTCAGCTTTATAGAACCATCAATAACCATCATATTATCAGGATGTAAAGCTTTCTTTAGCAAACATAGTTTCTCCTTTTGGAGAGCACAGATGAGAAAGATAAGAGACCTTATGAGAGAAAAAAACAGTTTTAGATAATGATAGATATTGGTAACTACATCAATTAAATTAATTAAGTTTATCATAGCACAGTGTGTACCTGATGGCCTTTCATCACAACCTCATCAACAGAATAAGAGGGTTTAACCCTATTACATAAGGTGTAAATGCTGCTAATATGTCGAATTTCCCTTTAAAGTTCCTTAGCCATGATCTGAATTTTTGAGGGGAGTCTATCTTCCACCTTAAACCAAACAAATTTATTAGTAAAAAAAAAAAGTCTCGGAAATGGCAATGTAACTAAAATAGAATTGTGAAAAAAGTCTTACCAATTTTTTTGGGATGGTATGAGTGCGTTAACTTGTAATCTTCTTTTAGCGTGTATAAACCGCCTCATAGTAATGAAATGCCTAAATACAAAAATTAATTTCACAATCTATAACTAGAAGTCGAGAAATGAAGAATAACACAAGTACACAACGCAACTCCACTCTAGTTTGGAGAATTTGATGGTATGAGCAGAGAACATAGGCGACTACTGCAGCCTACTAAAAGTCGACAATGCTTTCATTTTCTGAAATGTATTTGTTGAGTCGATTCAATTAATTCAGAAGAAACGCAAAATTCCATGGAACTCATAGGTGAGTCGGTTATAATACACTCGACAACATTGAGACTATCTTAACTAATCTACTGAATACGTGAATACGCACAAGTGTGAATGAATTGAATGTTGTAGTCAACCCTCTCAACCACAACTCTTACCCAAAGGGAATCATAATAACCTTTTAATTCCACATTCTTATTTACAAATGAAAGACAATGACATATAGTTTAGCTAGTAGAGTCTCGAGTCTTATCAGACGCATCAAGCATGGGTTCTAAACTATTACTCCGTATCATCACTGCTAAACATGATACGAGAGTACGAGGATATTTATTCCGGTAACCAAAAAGCAACAGTCAATTTTCTACATGATCAGACAACCATCAGCAACAGATCGTATTCCGTAATACAAATGAACACAAGATAAATATGAGATTCAAATAAATTGAGAGCGAGACCACAAAATTAGGACAGACGAGTGTTAATGGTAAAAAATTTACATTTGACTATAGCGACAGTCCAAGAGAGAGTCAAATTGAATTTTCAATTTTCATTATATTAACAAACCAAACTCAATAGTTTACACTTGCATTTTTTGTTCCTCTCACAAAATAAAATACATGTAAACTATTCACCGGAAACTAATCACACTATTAAGGACTAACATACAAGTAAAATAATGTTAAATCTCTTAATTTAATAATGTCAACCACTTAATTTGATAATCAATATCTATCTATATTATTAAAGGAAGCTTTTTTCGAGCGATTTCATTGGTTGCTTTTTTCGGGCGATTTCATTGGCTACTTTTTCCAAATTTTCTAAACAACTTTTAACCAATGAAAGAAGAGATAATATATAAATTATTAATTATTAAAATAAAATATAGCACAATAAATTAATTAATATGTAATCCTAAACTACAACAAAAACTAATCAAGTTGGTTGTTTAGCTTATTAGCTTGATTTACGTAACATGTAAACAAACCAATGTGAATTCTATCCTAAACTCTAACCAATTTGCATACTACTACACCTTAAACTCATTGATAATACCTTTATAAATAGTCAATGATGATCTCAATCATCCCATCACTCAATACGTTCCAAGAACATGTTTTAATTCCTTTGTGTTGAAATATGTTTGATCATAATTTGTGAATTTTTGGACCGTTTTATAATTTTTTTTTTTTTTTGCATGTTCTTAAAATGTACTATAATAGTATTGATATTGATCTTTTTATTTTTCTTTTGCAGATCAGTTATGTTGATATATACGGAATATATATATTTAAACAATTGCATTCTGGTGGAGTTTACATGGAGTTTAAAAGGAAACAACTAAGAATAACAAGTTATAACCAATGCTACGAGGTAATTTTATGCCATATATTATGTATGCTGAAGAGAATTGTATCATTGTATGTCGTTTTGTATATCTTTGTACAAGGATAATCACAGAAATAATAAATAATAATCATCATTTATTTGAATAGTTGATTATTTTTTATGTGTAATAATGCATGCTTGGAAATATTGTACTCCTATTGTCTAATGCTTTAGCGATGTTAAATTTCATTGCTTTTTTTTCTTGGCAAAAAATATTATTCAGTCTAAATTTCAAACGAACTACAAATTTCAGGGAAGCTATCACATGGACTTATGTTAGGGAGTATTAGATATTTGGTTTAATCTTTTGGTTTAATATCTGCTTAATTTGGTTTAATATCTTTTGGTTTAATTTGGTTTAATTTCAGAGGAAGCTATCAACGAGCCATTGTACCGTCAATTTGGTTTAATATCTGTTTATACACATGCATATAAGCATACTACGCATGTAAATATGTATCAACAATGTAAGACCAAATTATCGCTTTTGTTTACAAATCGAAGTAGTTTTTGTTTTTTATTTTTAATTAATTTGCTCCTTATTCGTTTTCTAATTTTTTACCAATTAATTTTATTTGCAGGTACGATCCACAATTGACAAACATGGTTCCACTTCAGGGTACACAAAGAACATTGCAAACAGTAGAACTCAAGTTGACGAATATGACATGTTCGTTACCTTTTTAGTGTTATTCGGAAACTGTTGTTCAGTAATTGGTTTTTGAAATCATGGTTGAAGGGTAAAACATGCCCCTTATTCTGATCAAGTTGCTTAATTGTAGCTACCGTATGAAAATTCTTAGTTTGATTGATCATTTGTTTTGGGACTGCGGAAATTTTTGGTCATTCTTCTTCTTTGGAACTCTATCATGCTCATGATCCCTTATAGGAGACCTTATATAACACCAGCCTCATGACCCTCAAGATAAGGATATCAAATTGGTTATCAAATTGGTTACAAATCTTAGCAAAAAAAAAGAGAAACACACTTTAATTATATGGATATCAAATTGGTTGAGCACGAGGAAACGTCAAATAGTGCACTTCAAATACTAATCTCCTACCATTATTACTCATTACGGAGTAATTAATTGAATATACATGTCCAAATATGGCAAATGGGACATTCGGACACAGTAAGTGGATCATGCATCTGATATACTACCACCAATTATATAGTTTTTGAGCATTATAATAAAGTTTTTGAGTTTTGTTTTAAAAATTATGAGTTTTCCTATAAATTTTCTGAGTTTATTCACTTAAATATTAAGCTCAAAAAATTACAATAAAACTCAAAAACATTTATATATAACTTTAGTTAAATTTGAGTTTTCACGAAAAAAAAAAAAATTAAAATCTAGCTTAAAAACTTTAATAAGTTCAGAAAAAATATACATATGCTCAAAAGCAAATAAAGTTTGAGCTAATAAGCTCAAAAAAGTCTGAGGTATTACATCTGATATATGTATGTTCCTTTTTCTCGGACATTTGTGTGGGTAGACGAAATTGGCAAATGGGACAATTATTTTAGATAGGAGGGAGAATGATTGAAGAACGGTACGAAAGGAAGTAATGCATGTAACTGCTTGCGTAAAATAAATGAATAGGATAATTAAGGGATATTTAAGCTTACAAATATAAAATAATTAACAAACAGTTAGTCTTGTTTATAACCGTTGTAAATTATAACGAAGGCTTGTATCCCCCTATCACCCCAAAAAAAGGTGTTAGTTGGGATGAATTTATACCTCCGTTGTAAATTATGGTGTTAGTTGGGATGAATTTATACCTCCGTTGTAAATTATTGTGTCCTTTCGTGATTGGACCGAAGTATATTATGGTATGTATTCAGTGACGTTTTAAAACATGAAATTACAAGTGGCCCGTGCATCGCACGGGCATTAAGTCTAGTATATATATAAAAGAGGGTTTTTTCAGGCAATTCTATTTTTCAGGCAATTCTATTGACTGTTGGATTAAAATATTAATAAAACTAAAACAATTATTAATCTGATAAGAAAAAACGAAACTAAATCCTAAAAGATATAGAAAAATTAAATTAATTTTATTTAAAAAAAAAATTAGGGTTAGGAAACTCCATAAATATTCCTACACCACTATATAAACTTCAGAAATATTTAACAATACATAAAAATCAATTCTTCTTCTAGGTTGCTTGATACAACTATACTCCTTGTGAAATTAATCTAAGAAAATAAAACAAACGTCCGAGTATTTGACTATCTGCAAATTTCTGGCAAGTAATTGAACCGCACTCGATTTATTTCGTACACGCTTCTTCTCAGTTGTCACCACCGTCTGTCATCGGCGTTTCGACACATTCTCATCATACAATTCCGCCATTGTTTTCAACCGAGCTTTACAATAGAGAGCAGATCTGAATAAGTTCTTCAAACTCAAAGAAGAAGAAGAAGAAGAAAAATAGTACAAAAGTGGTGTTAGTTACGGCAGTTCGAGATTACATCAATAAAATGCTTCATGACATCTCCGACATGAAAGTTCTCATCCTTGATACTGTTACGGTACCTTCAATTTTTCATCCTTATACTTTTACTTTCAGATTTTTATTTTATGCGGTTATTGATGATATTGAGTAGTAATTTTCAACAATCATGCGTAGAATTGATGATTTAATCGAGATATCGGTTTAATTGTGAGTTGAATAAGGTGACGATGTTGATCAATGATCGCGTTGTTCGTAATTTATGCGTTATATGATATACGGAGTAGTTGTAATTTTGATCAATAATCCGTTTCGCATTGCTAACCATTCCGATAATGATCAACATCAAATTGCTGTTCACAATTTAGGGTATTTTATACCGGGTTTGGAATTAGGAAGACGGGATGAAACCAGGCTCTTCTGCTTGACTGTCTTGCTTTTGGGAGCGTATTCATGGATGATTATTGGCTTCGTGCTCACACTAGGACTGTTTGGAGTGGAACCAATTTGGGGATTGTCAAGTTAGTTGGCTTTAATATTATCAGATGGGCTGTCAGAGACGTCGTCGCCAAAGTTTTAGGCATGCGTTACTTCGGGAAAGTGTGTCATGAGTATTCGTTTCTTAAGCTCTTTTTAAGGTTCAACTTGATGCCCTTTCAGCCTGATTACCCTTGGCTCCCTGGCTATGATTACAAGATTTCCGGGTTTTTGTTTGAGTGGTTTTTGGTTGATACGCTTATTTCGTTTGCTTTTGCAGTGACTTCGCGGGTTACGGTTCTGAGCAGCATTAGGCGGGGTTGGGGGGAGATTATCAAGGAAGGGTGCTACTTGCTGTCAACAATGATTCAGGTGTCTATACAATTGAAGTGTTTGGAGTTGATGTTTTGTGGGGAGTTTATGAGGTCGGTTCTGGTCAGAGTGTTTGGGGATTCCATTGCTGTTGTATTTCAGTCGTTTGTGGAGGTCTATTTTATGGTGGCTTGGTTCATATATTACTTGGCTGCAAGGTGTAAATGATCCCGTTTTGCGTAATTTATGCGGTTATTTGATTATTGGTGAGTTGACGATTATGTTTTGGACTGAGAAATTGTTGATAATGATAACCAGACTTTGTTGTTAGTTAAACACCGATGAATGAACGACGGACTGGTGTTGTGTTAGCCGCATTGTATAGGCTCCTATCCCCGTTGCAGCAAGCCGCCGATGGCCCAACTCCGTTCTTCAAGTAGCCTAGGCATTGAACCAATGACTTTACCACATCACCACAGGTCAAGGCTTGGGTCATATGAGGTGCAACCACCATTATTATGGCTAGGAACAAAACAATTGCCATTTTGTTGTTAATAGCCATGATTGTACTCCGTATTATTTATTGAGATAATGAAATTATATTATTATGTGAACTTTTTATGGAGTTAAGGGTAAGACAAGGACCCGAACTTTACTTTTTTTTCTTTCAAACTTTACGGTTAAGGACTTAAGCACTAACACCGTTAAATTTAATCATAATAAAAAAAAATGTAATGTAAAAAATCAAAAGCTTAACTCCTTAAAAACACACTGCCGTTTTCTTCTTAAATTGTTCATAGCCTTTTGCACCTCCGTATGGTAATCATTTTCCAACACAAATCAATCCTTCATTAAAAAAAAAAAAATAAATAAAAAAAAGTATCATATCTATAAATTTAACACATTTAATATAGAATAATTTTACAAATTCGCAAGAGTATCATATCCATAGCTAAACAAACCGAAGTTCGCTATCGTAAGAGTATCATATCACTTTGAATGTTGCATTATGAAGGTGTAGAATTGTGGCGTTAAATTACGTTATTTCGCTTTGATAAATCAACATTCTGGATAAAAATATTCTCAAACTTGATCATAATCAAACATAATGAAAT
>JAGPOY010002422.1:1289-16145 GCA_018983105.1 Silene uniflora | reverse complement strand
ACTACTCCACTATCTACCATATTGCATGCATAAAATACATCAACGTACGTAATTTTGTAAAGCAAAAGATGATTTTGTACCAGTAGGTGCACCAGCCACCACCAAACTTTGTCTATTTCAAATCCACAAATACTTTAAAGAGACGGTTTCTTATTTAAGTTATCGAAAGGCCAATTATTATTAGTTTTTGTACCATTTTACCTTCCTTTTGTATTTGGTTTCAAATCTTCATTACCACTTTGCTAGTATAAGTTTTTGCCGTAATTCAGGGTAGATTATTGCAACTGGTTTAGTCGGTAAAGACCTAAAAACTGAGTATTCATAATGATCCGCGCGCGGGTTAAAAGTTAAAACCCCGTTGGCAGCAACATCGTTCTTGTAGTTTCAATTACACCAAACATAAATAAAATCGCCCTTCGTCTAAGGGCCAGTAACGGGAATTTAACATATTTGGGTTCATAGTGTCCACGTCATCACTTTATTTTTTTTTTCATTTTTTTGGTGAAAACGCTAAACTTCTCAGCGGCTTACCTCAATTTCTAACAAAAATCACTTCCCAAAATAATTTTTTTTTTATAAAAGGCAAAACCGCTAAGAATCATAGCGGCTTACCATATCAGTACTGTCATATTGTAGGGTACCCATGGAAAGTTGGTGAAATTTTTGGAAAATTGGGGAAGCCGCTGAACTTCTCAGCGGCTTTGCATGGAATTTGTTTTTTATTTTTTATTTTTTTCCATTTTTTTAAACACAGATACAAATATTTGGACGATGACATTTTGGTAAAGCCGCTAGGTTTCTTAGCGGCTTCATATAAAAATTGGCGAAAAAAAATGAATCGATGACGTGGACACTATGAACCCAAATATGTCGAATTCAACACTAATCACCAAATTAATTGGGTAATTAACGCTTAATTACCCAAAAAATTCCAGTAATGGTTCCAAAAACTCATTAAAATGACTTTTTGAAAAATTATAAAATTGCCTATATATTTCACGAAATACACAAATTTTTCAGGTGTTTCGGATATGTATTGGGCTCTTGGAACCTTGGACATGGATACGCCGCCAATGCTAATAGAAATAGAGAGGGAGCGGAAATCGTAATCGTTGTATTATTGATAATCGTTCGTTCGTATCTTCTAACCATTACAATGGTTCACCTTATATAGTACATACTTCTAAAATCTGCACATAATAATAATAGTATCTGTTAACAATGGTAAAGATAATTAACTTATTGCATAATATCGATATTATTTTGATTACGGTATATCACAATATACCGTAATCTCCTAACAAAATGCTAAGAGCTGATGTTAGGATTGCTAAAACATGAAGTTTGACGGAAAAAAATCCTACTGAAGTTGAAAAATAATGAGACTCCGTACTTCAATTTCAATTTGCATAATTTTCCTTATATGCTTTTCCTTTTAATAACTTAACATGTACAATTTCCTTTAATCGTAGTTTATTTTCGCAGTACGTTTTTTACTCATTACAGTACTTTTTTCACAATTTGATCCATTTAGTTACCCTCAACTAAAAACACTCAACAAGCCAATTCTCTCAAATTCCAAACAATTCAGTAACTCAAATCAATCAAACTTTTCTAATTACCGATCAATTTCTATGTAAACATCTATTTGATTCTTTATATCCAAATTATTGGAGAAACTAATGTATGAGTCAATACATATATATAAAGCAGAAACTTTTCGAGCGATATGATTGGCTACATGTTTTAATAACTAAAGCAAATTTTAATAAAATTATCCTAACAAGAGTAGATTTCGAAACAGATTTAATAATTAAAGCAAAAATTAATTAAGTTATCCTAACAAGAGTAGATTTCGAAACAAATTTAATAAAATTATCCTAATAAAATTAGATTTAATTTCTTATTATTTTTAAAAAATATATTTTCATAAAATTATTCAAATATAAGTAGATTAAAATTATCACATAGATAATAGGGTTATTGAACAAGAATACTCCAACCTATGAGTGGTATTCTCATAATACTCTCAACTTCAATTAATCTCACAATAAACCATACTATCAATTCCATGTGCTCATAATACTCCCGGTAACTTGTTACCTATTAATCAGGTCACATGTGAAAAAGAAAAAAGAAAATTAAAACAACCGACCTTATTAACACTCATATTAACACTCATTTCATCCGTTCATCCCATTTAACTTCATCACCAACTTGCAAATACTACCCAAAACAACTGTCTGTTTGCACCCAACCACCTCAAAGCGGCATCGCTGCACCACCACCTCAAAACCGTACCACATCATACCCCGCACCTCACCCTCATAAGTCATCTTCTTCAAACTTCAATCCGCACCATAACAGCCACCTCCCTTCTTCCTCTCGCACCCGTCTCCGCCGCCGCCACCATCACCAAGCGCCTCTCTTTCTTATAATTCTTGCCATTAACCCCACTAAAACCCTTATAAATATTGCGAGATTCGCTCGAAAACTCACTCCCCACCAATCATGGGTTAAACCCAGTTCTACGGTTCAGATCGATCGAACATATTTCGCATATACTCTCTATATTAAATCCCAAATCTCGTTCCATAAATAAATCAAACCCTGATCAATGTTAAATCTTTCATTCTATTACTATATTGTTGGTGGGGGAAGTGTTGATGAGGTCGTATGGGGGTTAGGAGAGAGGTAGTGGCTATGGAGGTGATGAAAACAAAGGACCATGGAGGTTGTAATTCTTGTTGCTGTAATTGTTTTGAAAAAAAAAATTGAGAGTTTTGGGAGGGGAGGGTAGAGTTTGAGGGTGGAGGAGCGAGATTTGGCGGTGGAGGAGGGGTTTCTTGTGGTGTTTGCCGAAGTGTGTGTGGTGTTAGGCGGTTGTGCTGTCGGTGAGGGTGTCGGGTGACCAGTCGGAGGAGTCGTTCAATTTGTGTGGGGGTATTATTATTATTATTATTATTATTATTATTATTATTGTCACCTGCCACATCAGCTTTAACCTGATATAACAGGTTAAAAATCAAGCTGGTATATTTTGAGAATAGGTTATGTAAAGTTGGGTTTATTTTGAGTTAAAACATAGTTCGGAGTATTTTGAGAAGATGTGTAATAGTATGGAGTATTCTTGTGAATTAACCCTAGATAATAATAGACATTCATAATAGTTCAAGTTGTCATTTTTATTTTTCCCCCACCTATGTTCTCATACATTTGTAGTTTGTATTTTCGCGTCAAAATTCAAGAAGTTGGCGGATAAATAATGAATTTATTTGATAAAAATGTTATGTAAAGATGGTGTAGTGTAACCTTATTAACCACACAAAGTATAAACAGCGGTTCCATAAAAAACATAATCACTAAGTAATCATAGGAGTGTGTACATAAATCATAAATGCCTCCATATACATTCAAACGATCAATTTGTTTTAGTCATGATTAGCTCTGCGTAGCAGCTTCAAGAACAACAAGACCACACGAAGAAATTTGTTTAAGAGGTTTTCGCATAACTACCAAATTAGGCGTCATGTTATATATTTTGCATGAAGTTTATAGACGAAAAGCAATGTTAATTGTAGATAGTGAAAAACTAATTCTGTTGTTTAAAGATCTAACGAATTCTCCAAACACGCTACATATAAAATTGAGATACATGTTGTTTTGCGTATCGCCAATTAACTTTTACTTGGTTATTTGTTTACGGGCGAGAATATATTGGTAGATACCGTAAGCTAATCTAATTTGCAAATCTCATAATGGCCCGTCTCACATGGGTTCATTTTTGGGAAACTGAAAATTGCGATTTCAAGAATAGTGGTGTGTGCAACAATAAATAAAGCTAGAGGGGCCGATGATTTATGAATAATTAACTCTATTTACCCCAATAATTTTGTTTTCACCAATTTTCAATAGATTTTTTTTAGTCAACTTAGCTGAGTTATATTACCAAACCATAACAATGCTAATCAATGATTATTGTGATACCCCGTATCCGAATAGGGACTACTCGGCCGAATAGTGTCTACTCGGCCGAGTAGTCAAAGTGAGATCTGAGGCAGGAGGTCTGCTGAGTGAGTACTCGACCGGGTACAGGAACACTCGGCCGAGTATCGAGTACTCGGCCGAGTAGTACTGTAGCTCGGCCGAGTATACCTGACGGGTTAGGCGAACCGACTTGAAGTAATTAGGAATCATTATTTATTATAAAAGGGAAAAGGAGTCCATCAGTTACAACTTTACGTTTATCACTTTCACATAAACCCTAATATCATTCCTAATCACTTCGGAGTCAAGAGAGATTCGATCTTCCCTTTTCGTCGTCGCTACTTCGTAAGTAATATCTAGATCTAATTATCGTATTATTGTTTATAATCGAATCAGTAGTATTTCATATGAATCGCTATTAGGGCACAGATTGATTGATTAATTGACTATGCTAGGTTGTGAATTCATAGAGGAGTCCTTCTAGCTGTGTTGTGTGAATTATTGCTGCGGATTTGCTATCAGGTAGGCTTTCCTACTCAGTCTTGGTTGTAACGGTAGTATACGTTAGATTGCTTGATAATATGATTGAATGAAAGTGATTGCATGATGTGAGTTCCGGCTGACAAACGGTTCCGGCTGAGTGGACCATGTGGGAGTGGCCACGCCCTTTGATCGCCTCTCGTGACACCCATCACGGGAGGGATGTGCACATTAAGGAGATTAGGGTTTTCACTTGTTGCGATGAGTGGCTGCGGTGACGAGGCTGTGTCACTGGCTGACATGGGTACCTGTTGCGATGGGACCTAGCTGTATTGGGAAATATGTATTGTGAATGATTCCGCTGCTAAGTTACATTGATATGAGTATGCCATGTACTGACCCCGCTATGTGTTGTCTTTTGACCTGCGGTGATCCATCGGGGGTGGTGAGCAGATTTAGCAGGTATTTGATAGATGGAGTCGGATGGATGGGACACAGCCGAGTCTAGCGCATCAGTAATAGCATCCGCGTAGCAGACATTAGTTTTTATTTTCAGTTGTGTTTAGACAGTATTTCATTTGTGCCAGTTATGGCGGATTTTGTATTATTAAACCTTTGCTATAATTAATAAAGTGTCCCGATTGTTTTATTTGATTTACACTACCTCGGGCAACCGAGATGGTAGCGCCTTTATATGCTAGGGCAGTCCCTGGTAAGGGCCTTGGTATATGAGGGTGTTACAAAGTGGTATCAGAGCGAACGATTCTGGAACCTAACCAATGAACAAAATGAATGTAGGGTGTCTAATTAAAATGAACTCGGGGAAGAGTTGTTTGGAGCTACCGCAAAGACTTGGGAGACGTCCTAAAGTCGCAAATCGCCCTTACAACTTAGAACCGTTCACCGGGGGGATATGTGTCGTGTGTTGTCTATGTGTTGTGCTATGGGTGTTTATGCTTTAACATGAAATTGAATGAGAAAGAGATGTATGAGTATTGAGGTGAGATGAAAGGCAGTATGCAAGTATGCATAAGGATGTATGAGGGATGTTTTGACATGTTCTAATCGGAGTTTTGGCATGATAATAGTTATCGTAATGGTCGTAATGGAAGCATGTTTATAATTGTTCAAATTAATTGTATAGAAAGCATGTGATTTATTAGAGAATAATATGAAGTTGTATGTTGTAATATATGAGCATGATTTCTATAGCATGTGTATATATGAGTCTTGTGTTTAATGTACGTATGATATGATAAAAACTAACTTTTTATTCTGGTTTTATGGGTATTGAGTTGTTTTCGTCGTTGTTATTGATGCTTGAATTGTTTTGTTGCGAAAATTTGATTTGTATGAAGTTCGATTACGGAAGGGCTGTCTTCAAATGGTCATAAGTAGAGTTCTAGGAATGATATTGATGTGATTCCAATTAGAGGTGATAGCTTGTTCTCTTACGATTCTAACGATAGGTCACACGCCAAAAATGACCAAGAAATGAGTGAGATATGACCGTTTTACGAAAACTGGACGCTGCTGAGTAATTACTCGGCCGAGTAGTGCCATTACTCGGCCGAGTAGTCCATACTCGGCCGAGTATTACTGTTACTCGACCGAGTTTGGGTGTTTTTATTTTACAGTAGCTTCTGGAGGGTAGCTACTCGGCCGAGTAGAGTGAGTACTCGACCGAGTAGTCCTTACTCGACCGAGTAGTCTTAGTATTCGACCGAGTGATCTTTGTTATGGACCTATGCCTACCTTTTGACCTATTTGGATGTTATATTGACTTTTCTAGCGTTGTGTTGTTTTCTAAAGTGTTGTCGTACGGGTATTTTGGTTTCATTACATTAGCTAGACGAACCTAATAGTGCGGAAAGTGACACCTTGTGATTTGCATGGTTGTGAGAGAGTTGTTTGGTTATGGGTGATCGTGACGGATAGAAGAGAAGTGAATTGATGAACTTATTGAGATGAAGAGCACGTTTTGTGAGTTATGGTGAGTGAAGTAGACGTTAGCTTAAGTAGTGTTGTGATAACCATATACGGCTAAGTGATGATGAAAATGGTGATGTAAATTTGAAGAATGCGAGAAAGAAAAGTTTGGAATGGAGCATGTGAAAATTATGGTAACTAGGAATATACGTATATATAGAGAGATTTATGGAGATAGGTAACTATGACGGTGTTGGGTGACAAAATAGGTGATGGAGGGTCGTAAAAAAAAGAAAGGATTAGTGAGCTTGGAACGATTTATGCTGCAATGTGGATTTATATATAGAGGTTGTGTTTGAGAATTTGGATTACCAAGTAGCGGACCTAGCTAGTTGAGTAAGTACTTTGGGAAGGTAATGAAACGGAATGAATTATGGCTTCTGGAGGTATTAAGGAAATGTATAATGGATTAAAGAGTAAATCTTCGAAATATGGCCTTATTGGTGGTGAGTATGAGTGAGTAGCATGATGAGAGGTATTATGGATAAGAAATGAATGAGATATTACTGACATAGGCACATCCGCACATGGGATTTGATTATTTTTGGAAAGTAATGAGAAGGTAACAAAAAGATTAAAGGACTAGGCTGTAAGTGAGTAAGTAGAGTGAATGTTAACAAAAGTTATGGGACATAAAAGTAAGAAATCATGGAGATGTAGGATACTATCACAAGGGTGTGAGTTAAGAGATGTATACGAATTGCGGGACGACTCGTTAATTATAAGTTTTGGAGAAATTAAGGGAGTAAATAGTTGATAGAGTATTCGAGTAGTATGAGGCTTTGGTAGTGAGTTAGGTGACAATATAATCATGGGAAAAATTAGTATAGATGTCGAGGCGATTATATTAATGGATTTAGTGGAGTTCGTTTATTGAGATGGTAAGTAAAGACAGGAGATGAGCTGTTATTAGAGGTACATGTAAGGGGGTTGCGATATGAATGATTGCGGTGTCGTGGCGTTGCAAGTAGTGAGTACGGATGATGTTGTAAAATAGGAAGTTAATCGTTCAAAGGTAGTTGATTTTGTGGAGACCGCATTGGTATGGGTATGAGGACGTATACGATATGGATATAGGAGAAGTTGGCTAATAGTAGAGCATTGAGGATATGTTATTTTGGTTGGTTGGTAGTAAGTTTGTGAACCGGAAAAAAAAAAATATGATATGAAAGACATATGAGTTTAACCTTGTGTGTAGGATATATGTCATCAGGTGGTAACTTACGTGATCAGGATTGGCTGGGTAGATTTTATTATGGGTCTATGATATGTGAAAGTAATTGTGTGAGGTTCTGACCTCGTGAGTAATGCTGCTATATGTTTAAGTCGTGTAATGTGATGTATTTTGGTGGTCCAGTAAGACGATATCGAAGAATGATAATTGGTAATTGGATGAGTCGTGAGATGATCGTTCAGTCAGGACTTTGTTTATTGGTAATGTGGTTGTGTTCCGGGTTGCGATCCGGGCACGGTACTTCGTGTTGCGATGCGGGTACTTTCGCGCTGCGGTGCGGCTGTAGGTGACGGTGTTGCGATGCCGTCATCGGTTGTGGTGTAATAGGTAGAGTACTTGTGGAATGAACTTTCGAAACATTATGCCAGTATAGTATGGACATATAGATTGTTGTTTGTTTACTGTTATTCTCTTTAATTTTTACTTGTGGATGCTACTAGAATATAGTATGAAAGCGAGTTACACATGTGGTCGGTATTGTCATAATTACCGTGGAACCTTGTTGGTGAAAAATAGTTGTGGGAGATGGTTGAAACACTTCCGATCTTATATTAGACGAGACTTTTGTTGACATAGTGGTGACAAGTAGTTAGCAAAACATGTGTGTACTAAACTGGGAGTTGGGGTTTGTTTATGATCTTTTTCCGGAGCATGAGGTAAGTATGGGGTGTGTAAGAAATAGTATCATGTTAGTTATTGACGAGTTTGGCGAGTAAATAACACGGAAGTTTGAGGACCTAGTAGGTGAGTAATAATTTATGGATCGTGAGTGATGTGTGGGATAGATGCATGAATGAGGAAGAATGAGATTATGTCGTAGTGTTGAAGAGTTGAGGTGGTGGTGATGTTGAGGATTTGGGAGTAAAGATTAGATGGTGTGCAAAATGATTAGAGGAATAAGAAGTATTAGAGAAAGAGAGGTTTGAAATTAGGAGTGATTATCGATGTTGAGGTTATAGCCGGCTATCAGTGATATAAGATGGTGATAAGAGGAACTAGTTGGGTTACGAGGACGTAACAGTTGTCTTAAGAGGGGTAGGATGCCGCACTGCGGTGATCAAGCTTTGGGTTTTAATTATAGAACGAAGGATCGATGGACCGTTGTTTATGTTGTTAAAGGTATGGATTGTACTCTTAGAGTTATGTGTTTGAAATGAATTGAGGAAGAGTAATGTGAAATGAATGGATATAGGATAATGTTATAGCTATGTATGATTGCGATAGTGTTAACGGATTTGGTTAGTGACGTTCATGAGTGTGAGCGAACTTCGAGGACGAAGTTCATTTTAAGGGTGGTAGAATGTAACATTTCAGCAGGTTGGTAATTAGAGGGTAGTTGACGGAGATGTATGAGTTGTGTATTGTTAGTAAAAGGATGGTAGAAAGACGGTGTGGTATACGTTGTTATATTATAGTACTTTAGAGTTGGGGTCGAATTGGTTGGACTAGATGCGTATGATTGTTGTGATGTTGTAGGCTACATTGTTGAGGGTATTATGTTATATAAGGACGGGTTTGAACTTCGGGGACGAAGTTCATTTCTAAGTAGGGGAGACTGTGATACCCCGTATCCGAATAGGGACTACTCGGCCGAATAGTGTCTACTTGGCCGAGTAGTCAAAGTGAGATCTGAGGCAGGAGGTCTGCCGAGTGAGTACTCGACCGAGTACAGGAACACTCGGCCGAGTATCGAGTACTCGGCCGAGTAGTACTGTAGCTCGGCCGAGTATACTTAACGGGTTAGGCGAACCGACTTGAAGTAATTAGGAATGATTATTTATTATAAAAGGGAAAAGGAGTCCATCAGTTACAGCTTTACGTTTATCACTTTCAATAAACCCTAATATCATTCCTAATCACTTCGGAGTCAAGAGAGATTCGATCTTCCCTTTTCGTCGTCGCTACTTCGTAAGTAATATCTAGATCTAATTATCGTATTATTGTTTATAATCGAATCAGTAGTATTTCATATGAATCGCTATTAGGGCACAGATTGATTGATTAATTGCCTATGCTAGGTTGTGAATTCATAGAGGAGTCCTTCTAGCTGTGTTGTGTGAATTATTGCTGCGGATTTGCTATCAGGTAGGTTTTCCTACTCAGTCTTGGTTGTAACGGTAGTATACGTTAGATTGCTTGATAATATGATTGAATGAAAGTGATTGCATGATGTGAGTTCCGGCTGACAAATGGTTCCGGCTGAGTGGACCATATGGGAGTGGCCACGCCCTTTGATCGCCTCTCGTGATACCCATCACAGGAGGGATGTGCACATTAAGGAGATTAGGGTTTTCACTTATTGCGATGAGTGGCTGCGGTGACGAGGCTGTGTCACTGGCTGACATGGGTACCTGTTGCGATGGGACCTAGCTGTATTGGGAAATATGTATTGTGAGTGATTCCGCTGCTAAGTTACATTGTTGTTACATTGATATGAGTATGTCATGTACTGACCCCGCTATGTGTTGTCTTTTGACCTGCGGTGATCCATCGGGGGTGGTGAGCAGATTGAGCAGGTATTTGATAGATGGAGTCGGATGGATGGGACACAGCCGAGTCTACCGCATCAGTAATAGCTTCCGCGTAGCAGACATTAGTTTTTATTTTCAGTTGTGTTGAGACAGTATTTCATTTGTGCCAGTTATGGCGGATTTTGTATTATTAAACCTTTGCTATAATTAATAAAGTGTCCCGATTGTTTTATTTGATTTACACTACCTCGGGCAACCGAGATGGTAGCGCCTTTATATGCTAGGGTAGTCCCTGGTAAGGGGCCTTGGTATATGAGGGTGTTACATTTATAATCTGTTGTTTAGGGAATTTTTAGGTCACGCAACATGTATATATTGTTAAAAATGATCCTATTGGGAGCCTCGTGCATCTCACATGCCTTCTAACTTGAATCTGAGATAGTTTCATTATGTAGCAAATTAAATAAGTGATAAAACTATTGAATACTCTATTATATTAAAGGCCGAATGCTATTTTAACCTACACTATTCGACAACTTCACATAAATAAAATCATTTCACAATTTCATCTGCTAAAAAAATTTCATATACTACCCGCATATAATAAGAAGCTGATAAGTTAGCTGATTAAATAAAAAATGTTTGCAAAACTAAATGAAATGTAGCTCTTTTTGGGTAAAATGACATAGAAGGACCTAAAAAATATTCCATATTTAATATGATTAATAATAAAAAAAACTGGTAGATAGCTTTTTCTCACATGGTACTCTTATTTTGTTAAAATAATTTAAGGATTTTTCTACATGGTAACCCTGTGTTTTTTTGAATTCTAGCTGGTAACCTTTCGTTTTTCAACTACCCACATGGTAATCCTAAACTTATCAAAAAACGTTCTCCGTGACCGTCAACTTTTATTCCGTTAAAATGCTCCATTAGTTTGCATGTTTATTGGACTTGTGCTTTTAGACTTCAAATACTTACATGACCAAATAATTATTGATTTTCTCAACTCAATTAAATAAATAAAGCCCAACTTTTCCTAACAAATAATCATATTCTAGATGTCGTAAAGTATAATTCATAATCTTTTTTTATTATTATCATCATTTTTATTGCTTACAAAGAATATAAAAGTAATACATATATCGAAACACATCTTACCTTTATTTTTGTTATAAATTAGATTGGATTATAATTATTATTATTAACATTGTATTATTATTATTTTTATGACAAAGTCAACGGTAAGATGTGTTTTGGTATATTTACTACTTTAGTATTGTTTGTTAAGTAATAAAAATGATGATAATAATAAAAACGATAATAAAAGTATTATGAATTATACTCTTAACACACCTAGAACATAATTATTTGATTGGGAAACTTGGGGTTTATTTATTTATTTGAGTGAGAAGACCATAATTACTTGTCCTTTTAAGCATTTGAAGTATAAAAAACAAGCTAAGTCCCACTAAACATGCAAACTAACGGAGTTTTTTAACGGAATAAAAGTTAATGGTCATGGAAAACTTTTTTTGATAAGTTCAGGGTTACCATGTGGATGGTTGAAAAAGGGAGGGTTACCAGCTAGAATTTTAAAAAACACGGGGTTACCACGTAGAATAACCCAATAATTTATCTAGCAAATACTTACAAAATTAACATAATAGATAATTTGGTCAAATAGGCTTACGTTTATTTCTTGAAAATATAGCTGAACTATGAGATATTTCATGATCTCCAAACTTCCTCATATCAAATTAGTTATTTTTGATGTTTTTTTCTTGATATTTACTTGCTTTTGAGCCTATTCTTATGAATTGATTTCACATTTCTTTTTTAATTTTATAAACTTGATTAATAGAATAAATAGCTATTGATTCAGAATAAATTTTAATAATTAGACATTGTTTTTCTTTCTTGGTAAACAATTAGACATCGTAATACAAAGTACATATACATTATTTTATAATCCGGAGAAAAATAATAAATAAACAACTGGTTCAAAATAAATGTTAGCTTTCCACATAATAATAAAAGTTGTTAACTCTACAATAAGAAAAAAATTTGATCAAAAAGAAAAATCTATCACAAATGTCCAGTTATATTGCATTTGTCTTGAATGCAGCGAATATAAATAAAGTTTTAGATTCAAACTGAATTTAAAATCTTGCCAACCATGGGTAAAAAATACTCCCTCCTATTCACTATAATTGTCCCTTTTTCCATAAACGGATTATTCAAGTAATTGTATCATTTCCTTTTTTGGTAACTTTTACACATATTTTATTCATCCCTCTCCCCTCTCACCAAACCCCACACAACTCTTTTACTCCTATTTTATTATTTTCTTTAATATTTTGGCCCCACAATTCCTTATTTAACTCATAATAATTCATCCCTCTCTCTTATCACCAACCCCATAAAACTCTTTTACTCTTATTCTAATAATTTCCTTAAGTACCGTGTCAAACCCAAAAGGGACAATTATAGTGAATAGGAGGGAGTATATCATAATTATCTGAGAAAAGGTATAGAATAAATGAGTATATAACATTTAAATGGAACGAACTATTTTAAGATTTCAACAAATTGAGGCGGTTATGGTTTTGAAAACTTTTACCCGTGACAGGTAGTGCGACGCCGACAACTAGAGGCATGTAACTTTTCTATTAATTATTGGTATGATAGAAGGCGTACATTCGTCCTGTCCCTTCCCTCATATGACATCCTTGCTTTTAGAAGTCATTTTTTTTCATTGTGCAAAACTCAGCTGAGTATTTTAGTCGGGTTAGATATGAGAGCAAAATTCATTATCTTTGAGAATTCACACTAAATGTATTTCATCCTCCGTTTTTGTATATATATGACGTTTTTTTTTTTTCAAGGTGACCCTTTGACTTTAATTTTTACAAAATATATTTGTCCAAAAATTATAAAAATGGTACCCTTAATCATAATATTTAGTCTTATATTTCTTAGAGATATAAAAGAGAGAAGTGAGTATATCGCAATTTGAGAAAGTCGTATATAAAAAAACAAAGGGAATATTGTTTTTGCACAGTTGTCAACGCGATAAAATTATATTGTAAGAGATGTAACATTTACTCTGAACGAACACATTGAATTGAATATATATAATTATGATATCTGTTGTTTTACGTAACATCATTCAGTTTTACGTAGTTGTTGTAGGTTAAAATAATTTGTAGAACACATAAAGGCGTGTCTTCGTTATTAAGAGTTCATATTGGTGAATAGCACCATGTTTATAAAGATAGCGTTTTGTATTTAACTAAAAACAGATTGTGCCTGCAATAATTGAAACCTAACTACATACTATAACTTTGTCACTTGATATAATACTATTGAATAGCAAATCTTTTATGTTAAAAGCACTAATAATTCATCATGATCAAGTACACTAACCATGATTTTTTTTTTCATCAATGATTCAACATAGTTGGACTTTTTTTATTAACTCAAAAATATATTTTTATAGATAATCCTAATCGGAGGCCCGTGCGATGCACGGGCTTTCCAACTAGTATTTTATTAATTGAGTAATTTTTTTATTTATTGAAAGTGTGTTAGGGTTTGGACAATTTGGTGTTTTGTGTGGGGGTCAAGGGGTGGCACAGGTAGTCGGCGAGTAAAACGGTGGCGCAGGCATGGTATGACGGGTGTATGTGGTGGGCGGCGCCGGCGCGACATGTGGCAGTAACATGAGGAGACGTTTTTCTTACTTTCTATAGTGGTGTGATTATGTGAATGGTTGTGGTGGCAACGTGGTCATGGGTGAGCAGCGACATGTGACGGTGTTTACCGGAGGAGGGTGGGGCCAGTGAGGGTGGGAGAGGGTGGTTAAGTGGTAGGCTTGGTTGTTGGGGTAGTACACCGTAGTAGGAGTTTGGTGGTTTTTTCTCTCACAAGTTTTTCATACAGTACAAAAGGATTGGAAAATGGGAGGGGTAAAATTGTCAAATGTGTACTGTGACGAGTAAAATTTGTACTGCGAAAATCAATACCCTTTCTTGATTATCTAGGCGTTAGACATGCGTTACAAAACTCGATCATAATTTAACGATTTTTTTAACATGTATCTTAGGGCATACATTAAAGAGTAAATAAAAAGAGTAAAAGGAATGCAGCATTACCAGAAATGTAAGTTTAATTTCAACTCATTTATACCATATTTAGTGGAAGATTTTCCAATTGTTTCTCTAATTTCTTAATATGTAACTTCAGAACGCACGTTAGAAAAACCGAGTGTATATATAATCAAACGAAATAACCTAGATTTTCCTGCATGCACTTTGATGCATCTGATTTTGTTAATTTGGGGATCTTTGTTTCCCCTTTGGTATGGATCAATCCATTTCATAGAAACAATTTAAAAAAAAAAAAATATGAATATAAGCTAAGTTCAGCGACGGAGATCTGACGAGGACAAGAGGCATAGCAACTCCAAAAGTGTGTTTCTCCATTAGTTCTTGTCTTCTTGCAGGGGTGTTCTTCAAGACCTTTTGTAAATTTTGTTCAATCATTCAGTACTGGGAGTATTTGTGATAACAAGTTTACAAGACTTTTTCCAAGTATTTCTTTATTTTTCTTTTTATTTCTTGATTCTTTGTTGGGGTCTATTTTGATTTTCTTGTGAACGAGAGTTTCTCTTTGATGCCCTTTAATTTACGC
>JAGPOY010002421.1:0-14857 GCA_018983105.1 Silene uniflora | reverse complement strand
TCCAACTATTTTTGCATTATGAAAATTTAGTAACTTATAGTCTATAGTTTAATACCAATATTATTTTAATGTAGTAAAAAATATTGAAATTAATTAAAATATTAGAGTTTAATTATAAGATTATATTTTAAGGAAGAGATAATATCTTATTAGAAGAAAGTTTAACTTATTTTCTTATTAGTAAGGGAATATTTTGAATAAATGATAATAATGTAATGGAAGAAGTATTTTTGTTTCCTTTTTTAATTTGATGCTTTTTGGAAGGAAAACATTGGAAACGTGTTATTCTCTTAGTATATAGGAGATGATAGCTTGGGTGAGGTTGGTAAGGGTTTATTAGCTTCATGAGAAAATTAGTTCATGCAATATCTTCAAATTATTTGAAAATAATAAAAACAAAAGTATAAGTGTGAATCGGAGAAATATACATAATACACTAATAAATTATAATGACGCAAACTATCTAAACTCTCTTCATTTTTTTTATTTAATCATAGTTATAGTAACTACTTCTAAGTCTTAATATACTTATTCAAATATCGTTTCAAGGGGTAATAAAGTTGATTATGATAATTGGGGTGAGGTTAGTTGTGTGGTAAGAGTTTATTAGTTTCAAGAGAGAATTAATTAGTTCATGCAATATCTTCTACTCATCTGAAAAGAATAAAAACAACAGCTTAAGTGTGGAGAGGGAAAATTAAGGAGAAATATACACTAATAAATTATAATCACACAATCTATCTAATTTCTCTCTAGACCAAAAATACTTGATCTAATCATAGTTATAGTTTTAAGTCCTAATTAATGTACTTATTCGGAGATCAAAATTTTAGTGTGGGTATGATCGTCATTCTATATTATTAGCTTAGTTTTATGAGAAAATTAGTTCATATCAGATGTTATACTTACGTGATGAAAAAAAAAATGTTTATGTGTGAGCCGAGGATAGGAGCATAGGTATTTCTTTTTTTTGGATGTTCAAGTGATTTTTATAAGATACAAAAATGGGGTTTTCGAGGGAGGGAGGGAGTTAGTGTTCTGGTGAGTAGGCTTATTTTCTAAGGGGTAGGTTCGCTTTCGAATGGTAAGAGTGGTTCTTTCATGTGAGCTGGGGGAGGAGCATGGTATTATCGGTGGGTTGGAGGTGGTTGATTGAAGGGGGAATGAGACTGGTTTTGTTAGTTGAGATGTGGTTAGTTAAGTGATAAGGGTAAGAACTGAGAAAAAAAAAGGCTTAAGTGCGAAACGGGGGTAGGAGCATAGTATATTACTAATAAACAATGCCGCAACATATGCAATTAGAAATATAGATTCTTTTGTGCCATGTTTAATTGATTTTGTACCAAGTACGAAATTGTTGAGTAGGTTGCTTTTCTAACGGGTAAGGTCGCTAGCATGGGACACAGAGTTCCTCTTATAGCATGGGACAAGGTGACTACCCAAAAATGAAGGAGGCCTAGGAATTAAGAAGGCTGAAGTCTGGAATACAGCTACTGTAGCAAAGTTGGTGGACTGGATATATGGCAAAGCTGACAGGCTTTGGATTAGGTGGATCAATCAGATTTACCTGAAAAACAGAAACTGGCACAATTACTGTCCTCCTACAGATGCTGCCTGGGCATGGAAGTGTATTTGTAAAGTAAAAGAGATTATGAAACCTGCATATATTGATGATCAATGGACTGAAGATCCCAAAGGCTACTCCATCAAAAGTGGGTATGAATGGCTCAGACTCAAACAGCCTGAGCAGAATTGGGTTAACACTGTGTGGAACAACTGGAACTATCCTAAACATGCACTGATTAGCTGGATCATTATGAAAAATGGTCTGAAAGTGAAGGACATACTATTCAAGATTGGATGTTGTTCTGATAATAGATGTTGTATATGTGATGGTGGCCCTGAAACTCAAAGTCATCTCTTCTTTGAGTGCAGCTATAGCCATCAGCTTCTTAATGTAGTTGAGAGATGGTGTGGTTTTAGGATTGCTGTCAGTTTTTCTAATCCAGTCAGTGGACATGGAAGGCCAACTCAGCTGAAACAGTCTGTCCATTCACTCATATGGACAACATGTTGCTACCATATTTGGGGTCAGAGAAATAATGCTCGGATGAATTATCAAGTGATCAGGCCTGAAATTGTTGCTGCATCAATCAGATAAGAAGGGCATAGGAGAATCAGAGCTAAGATGAGTAAGATGAGTACACAAATTGACAAAGCATGGCTCAGAAAATGGGGCCTGACAGTGAACTAAGTCCTAGGTCATGTCTAGGCTTAGTTCTCTCTTTCTTTTTTGAGCTCTCGATATGTTGGAAATATGTATGGTAGGGATTAGTTTTCTTGTATTGGCACTTTGTTAGTCCAAGTTTGGAAACTCACTTGTAATTGTTCCTGGTTAATATATATATATCTCACATTTCACCTAAAAAAAAAACGGGTAAGGTCGCTTTTTGGGTAGATGGGGTGTTTCATGTGAGCCATGGGTAGGAGCGGAGGTAGAGGTGGTTGTTTCAAGGGGTAATGAGGATGATTTCGTTATTTAATTAAGGTGGTTAGTTACATGATAAGTGTTAGTAAGGTAGAACTAAAGTGGCTTTGAGGATGGTGATTAGGAGATAATTTTATTAATAAGTTACCACTTGTTAAAGGGATTGTCATTTTTGTTATGTTTTAACAAATAATCCTCTCAAAACTACTACTCCCTCTGTCTCAGTCAATTATTTACACTTTCTTTATTTTGTGAGAGGACAATAATGTACGTGTAAACTATTGATTGAGACGGAGGGAGTATCTGAAAGAAAACATGTGTCATCCAAGTGTTAATTGGTTTAGCTAATCAAATCACATTTTTTTTTTTTTTGAAAGAAAGCATAAACCTTTTTATTCATCCACAAGGGGCAAACAAAGGATACATTTCAAACAAAGATATATCCCCTAGAGTCTTCAAAAGACGAAGGTTTAGCCAGTTATTTTATAACCCGTGCAACGCACGGGCAACACACTAGTTATTTTATACTCCGTATTATAGAATAAAGAGGTAAGAAATGGAAAATAAGTCATTTTAGGTACCTGATTTCTCAAATGCTACCTGAGGTAGCATTTCATTTCAGGTACCTTATTTGACCAAATAAGCTACTTGCCAAACACTTGCAAAAAGTTAGGTAGCTGAAATTTTAGTCAAATAAGCTACTTTGGTCAAATACGTTACCTGAAGTGTCGTGCAAAACGAAGCCTAATACTCCCTCCACATATAAGTGTTCTTCCCATTTCTCTAATATATGTGAGGAGTATTTTATTGAAATGGAAAGAACATAAGTGTGTGGAGGGAGTATTATACTCCGTATGAAGAGTTAGCTATATTTGCATATCTATATGTATACAAATAAAATTTTGAAAAGTAGGATGAATGCAATGAAATAAAAGAGTACAAAATTATGGTCAATTCTTATGATATACGGAGTACTTTTTTGATTTCTAATTTCTGTACGTCTCACTTTCATATTTTGTGATATTTAGAGCCAAGACTATTCTATGAAGTATATGAATAAATGTACGGAGTATGATATAAGGTCATTTGAAAGGATTTTTTCACACTGTTTAATAATTTTAAACTCTAGTTTCCTTAGAATGATTTTCTCTTATATATACTTAATACGGAATATAAATTACCGAGTCTTTTATACATATTTGAGTTTCTACTCTCTCTTAACTAGGGAAGAAAATGAGTAGAGTATAGTTAAGGTTTTATAAGATACATACCCAGACTTGTTGTAGCAGGAGATGACACCCTTGGCCAGGCCAATATCAGTGATGGCCTAAGCCTAGGGAGCCATGGCCTAGATAATGCTATGGATGACCTAGCCAAGACAGGCCACAGCCTAGCAGATACAAGCCACAACCTATTTCCTGATAGCCATGACCAGGCCACATCACATTTCAGCTTATTTTCAGAAGGCTAACCTAGACAGACCCAAGCCAACCACCAGCAGCCACCATGGCCAGCTGGTACATTATCAAACTAAGTCCAAAACAAGTCCAGGGAGCCACAAGAGCCAGCACTGCATATCCTAAGAAATTCAAGAAAACCAACTGAAGTCAAGTGGCAATACATGACAATTTCTGATAAAGTTTCTTTCCATTTCTGGCCAAGCAGGAAAAAGGAAAAACTAAGAAACCTTTTGGCTGAATTTTCCTTGCATCAGATAACACCTAAGATGCCTGGAAGGATCTGAAATCAAGACAAGCAAAGCCTCTCACCAAGCCAGACCAAATTTGAAGTCAGAAGATGTCCTTGTCAGCCTGTCACTCTTTTGTTTACTTCAACTTTACCTTAATTAGCTTTGCATCCATTGTAAGATAAACCATTTGTAATCTACTTTATTGTAAGCTTTAATCCTGGCCCTTGGATAGGAATTCTAGTGTTCAAACTTGTAAGAAAGCAGCCAAGGCAGGCCTATATAAGGACCATGCCTTAGTCTGTTTTAGGCAGACTTGATTAATGAATTAACCCTTGAGAATTCTCTCAAATTTTCAAATCTTCTTTAACTTAGCTGAGTCTTGGTTAGGAGTCAGAATTAATATCTTCTTGTGCTTGCTTAGAAGGTGATTAAGGATATGTGGTGAGTGTTTAGATTCAGTCTGTGCTTGCTTGACTGTTTTTGAATCCTAATTGTCTGTCAGGTTTATCTTAGCTCTGTACTTGCTTGAGTTAGGTGAATTTGATACCCCAAATTATCAGAATAGTTTATTGCGCTTGCTTAGAAGTTATTTTGTTAATTATATCCCATTTATATTTGCAGAAAATCTCACAAAAACAGTTCCTGAAACTTTTCACTGAAAAGCTGTCAGAATTAGGGTCTGTCAGAGTTTGTTGTTCGAATTATTAAAAATACTTAGAGGTTGATCCAAGGTCTGAAATTTGGCTCAGTTTTAGTTTACTATTTGTTAGACCAGGGTTGAACAGCGTTCAACCATATGGCCAGGCTATGAACCCTGCCTGGGGCAATCAAAGCATCAAGCAAACCAGCCTGGATAAAAACATACAAAGTAACCTACCCTGAGAAGGCAGACCCTGCCTACCTCGATAGAACCTGCCTTCCTTGATAGAGAGACCAGCAATGGGAGGAAAGGTGTAAGAGCATAGCCGAGTCCTCATAGTTGTCAACTGTTCAGTCCAAGGCAGTTCCTACTTCCAAGGAAGAATAGGTCCACGATGACCTACAAAATAGGAATTGCATTCCACATCCAACAACCTGGAAACGGTCAAGGAAAACGTGCCTTATCTTCAAGGAGCGTCTACCACAATCATAGGGAGCCAATAACCGTCCCAACAACAGAGCTATAAAAGAGAAGAAGCAAAATCAGAAGTGGGAGGGACATTAGCAATACGATAACACACTTGTAATCAAATCAATCCTTATCATATAGTAAAAATATCCTGGCTTGGCCCCGTGGTTTTTCCCCATTTCAAAGGGTTTTCCACATACAAAATCTTGTTCATTTACCTTATTAAATTGTTCCAACCTCACTTAAGCAAATTATAGAACTAGTTACCCTGCACTTTACATTCCTAGCAAGCCTGTCACCTTGTGTGAAATCTTGCTAAAACAATTGGCGCCCACCGTGGGGCAACTAGTTCTTTAAAACATCCAAAAACTCATCCAATTATCCACCAGTATTCTCGTAAGAGAATGTCAACACCAACCACAGAAGAGCAACTGACTGCAGCCTTGGCCCAGATCAAAGAACTGGAATCGATCAGGGAAAAAGATGCACAGGCAGAGGCTGAACTTCAACAACTCAAGGAATCTGAATCCAGCTTGAAAAAGAAATTGGAGGACATGGCATCAGGCTCCAAAACTAGGTTTGAGCCTGGAACCCCGTTCTCATCTATTATCAAGCAAATTGACTTCACCAGCTATGCTTCCCCGGAGAAAACCACAACCCCTGGCCCAGAGAACAACCTGGAGGCAGGGTCGGACAAAACCAATGCAGCAATAATGATGGCCATGCTCCATGAAATCCAGAAACTGCACAACAAGATAGAAAACATTCCTGGGGTGCCTGATCCAGTACCAGAAGTGGAGGTCGACAGCTTTGCTGATTTCAGTCCCAACAATGAAGACCTACGATGGAACCACAGATCCACAAAACCATGTTGCCATATTCAAACAAAAAATGTTAGCAGCTTCAGTACCAAGTGAACTAAGACAGGTGTGTATGTGCAAGGGCTTTGGCACTACCCTGACTGGACCAGCAATGCAGTGGTTCATCAATCTTCCACTCGGGAGTATTAAGAACTTCGCAGACCTAGTCAATGCCTTCAATAAGCAGTTTGCAAGTAGCAGGGATATGGCGAAGAGACCTAGCAGCCTGTTCAGGGTGAAACAACTCTCAGGAGAATCCGTCAAAGATTACCTGGCCAAGTTTGTCAAAGAAATGGTGGCCATACCAAGATGTGATGAAGAAACAGCCGTGGAGGCGTTCAGGCAAGGTGTCCAACCAGATAGTGATATCTATGCAGATCTAACCAAGAAAGCATGTCCAACCTTTGCAACCGTCCAGTCGATTGCACTAGAGCACGTCAGGTTGGAAGAAGATCTCAACTTCAGGACAAACTCATCTGGGGAAAAGCAGGGCTACAGTCATACCAACAGAAAGAGCTCCAACTACAGAGGGAGCAATTCCTGATCTGCCCCTTACTCTAGGCCTGACAGATCAGAAGTCAACCTTGCCCACGAGCAACGAGGTAACTCTCAAACTTTCCCACCTATTCATGAGTATAATTTCTCCGTTGACATTGCAGGCTTAATAAAACGAATGGACAACATGGGAGACATAGTCAAATGGCCTTCCAGGAAGTCAGACAACCAAAACTCCAGAAAGGATACAACTAGATGGTGCGAGTTCCACATGGACATTGGACATACAACTGAAGAATGTAACGGGCTGCGTAAATAGGTAGCCTACCTGCTGAAGAAAGGTTACCTCAAAGACCTGCTCAACAAAGGCCGGAGTGGCGATCAGGCTAGGAAAGATCAGAAGAAACCAGATCGTGACCTGCCTCCTCCTCCACCCATCTACGAAATCAAGTTCATCAATGGGGGGTCAGAGTTCTGTGACCTAACAAGCTCGGCTGCAAAGAAGGTTGCCAGAGAAACAAAGATGAAGTCACCATACAAGCCAAGGGATCTACCCCATATCACCTTTGATGAGAGTGACATGTAGGGAGTTCCTGACCTACATCATGACGGTCTAGTCATCACTATGCAAATCGGTACTGCTAGAGTCCTACGAATCCTGGTAGATGGTGTCAGCGCGGTCAATTTGATCATGATGGACGTCTTGAAAGCAATGAAAATCAACGAGGACCAGATCACCAAGAAGTCCAGTGTCTTGGTTGGATTCAGTGGAGAAACCAGAAACACCCTAGGAGAGATCTATCTACCAACATATGCTTAAGGTGTAGCATCCTTTGAGAGATTCGGTGTCCTAGATTTCTTGTCCTCATATAATGCAATCTTAGGAAGACCCACGATCCACAACGTCAGGGCCATACCTTCTACATATCATCAATGTGTTAAGATTCCAACTGAGTGTGGGATTGCAACAATTAAAGGAGAATAGAAATCAGCACATGAATGTTATACTGAAGCATTGAAACCCTCAAGAGTTGGAAAATCCCTTGCCTAGCAATTACAGTACCCTGTCAGTAGTACTTATATAGCTCAAACTACAATGGAAACAGATCAAGTAATCCTGAGCCCTAAGTACCCTGACAGGACTGTAATGGTAGGATCTGATGCCCCTGATTCTGTCAGATCCAAGCTAGTGGAATTCTTGAAGAGCAAATCATCCTGTTTTGCGTGGTCACACCTTTATATGACCGGAATTGATTCTAGTATTATCACCCACAGGCTCAACATTGACAAGTCATTCAAGCCTGTGCAGCAGAAAAGACGCAGGTTCGCCCATGAACGTAATACCATAATCAATGAAGAGGTCGACAAGCTATTAGAGATGGGAATGATCAAGGAAGTAATGTACCCTGGGTGGTTAGCAAATGTGGTTGTAGTACAAAAGAAGAACGGGAAGTGGAGAGTTTGTGTAGACTACACAGATCTCAACAAAGCCTGTCACCTTGTGTGAAATCTTGCTAAAACACTATTTAATCTGAATTGTCACCAAGTTTCATGATTTTACAAGGTCATTTGCTATTTTTAGTAATTTACTGAAGTTCATTGTATTCCACTGAATTTCCTGAGATCTGTCATTTCTCAGGTTTTCTAAAAATTGGCTAAGTCATTGGTGTTTACACTGCAAATTGGTGTCTAGGAGCCATGTTATAACACAATTCCATCTTGTGTTAGTCCTGAGGTGAGGAAAAATCAAATATTTTACCCAGCTACATTCAAAAACATAAAAAATAACCCATGAGTGAAGAGAGATTTACTGGTCTTGAGGCCAAGATGGAAACAATGGCTGACAATATAGAGGGATTGCTCCAGGCTGTTCAAAGATTGCAACCTCCCATTAAAGGAAGAGGTAGAGGGAGAGGCCTTGCAATGGGAGCAGGAAGGGGTCAGCCACAGAACAATCACTCTGAAGAAGACAACTCTGAGTCAGATGATTCAAGGATGAATGAGGGAATCTACAATGCCAGAGACAACAACAAAGACATAAAGGTAGATATTCCTGAATTTCATGGTAGTCTTAATCCTGAGAATTTGCTAGACTGGCTTAGATCTGTTGAGAGAATCTTTGAGTTTAAAGAATATGATGATAGAAAATCCTTTAAAGTAGCCATTCTTAAGTTTAAGGGCTATGCATCTCTGTGGTATGATAGCATGAAACACCAGAGAATTAGGGATGGAAAGGAACCTGTCAGAACTTGGTCTAAACTAAAAGAGAAATTAAAAGACAAGTTTATAGCCAAAGATTATACTCAGGATATCTTCATTAAGCTGACAGTTGAGACAGGACCAACAGTCTGTTGAGTCCTATTTGAGGAGCTTTGAGCAGTTAACTTTACAGTGTGAGGTGACTCAGAAACCTGAGCAGAAGTTAGCTAGGTTTGTTGATGGGTTAGATCCTAAGATTTCCAGCAGGGTAAGAATGCAGCAAGTGTGGACATTTGATGAAGCTGTCAATCTTGCCTTGAGGAATGAGAAGTTGGAAAAGGTTAAAACTGTTGCACCTAAATACCCAACCAGACCTATTTTTAAACCTTTTGTCAACCCAAAACCCACAGAAACACCTAAGCCAAGTTACCAGGGCTCAGTTGACAAAGGAAAGGAACCTATAGGCACCAAAGTAAACCCTCTTGTGGGGAGAGACAAGATCAGATGCTTCCAATGTCAGGGTTATGACCATTACAAGAAGGATTGTCCTTCTAACAGGACTCTCACTGCATGGAGATTGAGGAATGGGAAAGAGGGGGCCTAGTTGAGTTTGAGAAAGATGAGACATTGGTGCTAGAAGAAATAGAGGCTGAGGAGGGAACCAGTGAGGAACAGATTTTTTCTCACCCTGACACGGGGCACAATCTTGTTCTTTGGAGGGTCATGCATTCCCAGCAGGCTCCTTTGGAAGCTGATCAAAGTTCCTTGATTTTCAGGAGTAGATGTACTGTCCAAGGAAGGTTCTGTAATTTAATCATTAATGGGGGAGGCTGTTCTAATGTGGCTTCCACAACTATGGTCACAAAGTTAAGTCTGCCTACCCAGGTGCACCCTAGCCCTTACAAGCTGAGATGGTTGAACAAGAATTCTGAGGTCAAGGTTGACAAGCAGTGCATTGTTTCCTTCTCAATAGGAAAGATGTACAAGGATGAAGTTCTGTGTGATGTGGTCCCAATGGATGCCTGTCATCTATTACTTGGAAGACCTTGGGAATTTGACAGAGGTACTACTCACCATGCGAAGGAGAATGTGTATATCTTCAAGCATCATGGCAAGAAGGTCACCTGAACCCCTTGCCACCAAACCAGAGAAACTATGGCAGTCCTAGCATGCCTGATGATGTGAGTAGTGTGTTGTTTCTATCAGAGGCAACCATGGTAAAGGAGATGAAGCAAGAGCAGCTTATTTTAATGCTGCTATCCAAAGAGGTTAGAGAAGAGGAGAGCACTGCAGTGCCTGCAGAGGTCACTCCCTTGATTCAAAAATATGGGGCCATGTTTCCTGATGAATTGCCACGTGGGTTACCTCCACTGAGAGGAATTGAGCATCACATTGACCTGGTACCTGGCTCTGTGCTCCATAACAGGCCAGCATACAGATATGACCCCATTGCAACAAAAGAACTGCAACACCAGATTGAGGAGCTAATGACCAAAGGTTTTGTCAGGGAATCCTTGAGTCCCTGTGCAGTATCTGCCTTGTTGGTACCTAAGAAAGATGAGACTTGGAGAATGTGTACTGACAGTAGAGAAATCAATAACATCACTGTCAAGAATAGGTTTCCAATCCCTAGATTGGATGATATGCTGGATGAGCTTAGTAGAGCCACTGTCTTTTCCAAGATAGATCTCAGACAGGGCTATCACCAAGTTAGAATCAGGGAAGGTGATGAGTGGAAGATTGGTTTTAAAACAAAGCATGGCTTATATGAATGGCTGGTGATGCCATTTGGTCTGTCAAATGCACCTAGCACCTTTATGAGATTGATGACAGAGGTGTTGAGGCCATGCTTGGGGAAATTTGTTGTGGTTTACTTTGATGATATACTCATCTACAGCAGCAGTCACTCTAAACACTTGTTACATTTGGAGTCCATTTTTAAAATACTCCAGGAGCTGAAGTTGCATGGGAAATTGGAGAAATGTACTTTTATGGTCAATGAGGTAGCATTCCTGGGCTACATCATATCTGGGAGGTAGTTGACCTATACAAGATCAAGGCAATACAATATTGGCCTATCCCACAAATAATCACAGAAGTAAGAGGATTCCATGGCCCGGCATCCTTCTACAGAAGATTCATCAAGAACTTTAGCACAGTGGTTGCACCAATCACTGCCTGCATGAAGCAAGGAGACTTTCAATGGACTAAGGCTACTCAGCAGGCTTTCCAAAAGATAAAGCAATTGATGTGTGAAACTCCCATATTAAGGTTACCAGACTTTGATAAACTATTTGAATTGGAATGTGATGCCAGTTGAGTGGGAATTGGAGCTGTTATAATTCAGGAGCAAAGGCCCGTAGCCAACTTTAGTGAGAAGCAGAATGGAGCAAAGCTGAAGTACTCCACTTATGACAGGGAATTCTATGCCATTGTGAGGTCTGTGATGCACTGGAGCCATTACTTGAAGCTAAAGCCTTTTGTGCTTCACTCTAATCATGAGGCTTTGAGATTTATCAATAGCCAGCATAAGCTCAATCACAAGCATCCAAAATGGGTTGAGTTTTTATAGTCATTCACTTTCTCCACCAAGTATAAAGAAGGCAAGATGAATGTTGTGGCAGATGCAATGTCAAGGAGGCATTCTTTAATGATAGTCATGGAACAAAAGATTTTGGGATTTGAATTTATGAAGGAACTGTGCAAGGAAGACCCTGATTTTTCTGAAGATTGGATTAACCTTAATGAGGGAAATCCAGCTCAGGGAAGAAAATATGTGTTGGAGGATATGTCCTCGACAATAATGTGATCACAGTAATTTGATTACGTATTACAAATCTCATGTCAAGAATACAAATTGGGAATGTTACTCCTAGTCAACTGATCAACATTTATAGGTAATGATTAGCTGTCTAGAGTTTGACATTACCGTCATATGATGGTGGTGATCAGTTGATCCCTTTAAGGTCATATCTTTAGGGATTTCGGTCTTAATTGATTATTTAATTAATCGTATGAGATAGGAGTTAGTTATGTTGGAGCTGGTGTCCTCCACAGTTAGTGCAATGACTTATTAAATCTCTAAAAGGTTCACAGGGTATACTTTGTATTATTATCAGTTGATCCACGTTTATCAATAACGGTTGGCTTGCTAGATAAGTTTGACATTATTGTCATACAGATGGCGATGATCAACTGGTCCCTATAAGTCACACCTATAGGACACGTTTGAGAGATGTGTGATACGTGCATTTTATATAGACTTTTACAGCCCCTTTTGGCACGTATTTCTGTATTTACAAGTGGTTTTATATCGCTTTATGCCCCGAATAGACTACTTTGCATTTGTATTGCTATCTTGCAGGTATAAGCGGGAATGTAGCAAAAACCAAGCTTTACTAGCCTGAAAGCTGCATTTTAGAAGATGGAAGCATAGAAGGGATTACTCAAGCATTGAACCTGCCGTTGACCAAGCATTGACCAAAGACTGAGTACACTGGACGAGCATAAAAGCCTCGTTCGAGCTGCCCTGTGCTTGAACGAGAAGATTTAGAGTAAAGAAAACCTCGATCGGACTGTCCTGTGTTCGATCGAGAGAACTGCAAGGAGAAGATCTCGATCGATAGGTCTCACTCTTCGATCGAGAACGCTGCTGAGGATTATGCCTCGATCGAGAACTCCAAGTGCTCGATCGAGAGGTTGCCAGAAGATTAGCTACGTTAGGAAAGCACCTAGGGTTTTATTTCGTGTGTGCGTGTTTTACTATAAAAACACAAGAGGTCTTACGACCTAGAGATCTCTGGAATTTTATCGATCTCTAATTATTATCTATCTCTTTTTCATATCTTTGATATCTCTTTTCCGTATTTCTTCTGGATCCGAATCTCTTTTCTTTAGGTATTATTCTTCTTAATTCGTTTATAATGTTTAGTATCACATTAATTATTGTTGTTGTTAGTTATAATATGCATAGCTAATTCCTTCGTATGCAAGGATAAGGGAAGCCGTGTCAATGCATGTTAGATGTTACGAGTAGGATAGTTTCACGATAGGAATTATAACCAAATAATATAATTGTTGTTTCGGTTGAATGAGTGCACGCAGGAAACCCTACGCTTAGTTAATCCCCGATCTAGATCGAAAGATTGGTAGGGTAAGACTTGTTTGATTGTAATAAGTAATTTCTTATGAGGATGAAAGTTAAGTAAGAAAGACCTTAGGACGACTTAAGATCGAAAGATATAATCGGGTTTAAGGACCGAAAGGTGATAACCCTGTCCTTCCTATCAACGAACTAACCGCCCTAGTAACCCTAGTTGTAGACGACACGGTGGACCGAACCCCTTGCATGCTCCCCTCTTTCTCTGATTTAAACTTATTTTTCTCGCTTTTATTTTACTTTCCCTTGCAATCTTATTTAGTTAACTAATTAAATCACAAAACCCCCAGATTTAGTTACCGACAGACAAAAACACATAGATAGAAAATAGCCTTCCTGTGGAGATCGATCCTACTTACCACTAGCTTCCGTTAGTAGTTTTAGGTTTATTTTTGGTACATTAACGACGCGTATCAAATTTTGGCGCCCTTGCCGGGGAGGCAATTTTATTTATTTGTGTTTAAGTTTTTTCTGTCTTGTCTTAAGGAATTCTAAATTCCTTAAGACTGTTCTTACTAACTCCTTTTTAGTTGTGTATGCACAGGTCTAGTAGGGGAGAATTGGTTGACATCGATCCAGAACCCGAGAGATCTTTCTTACGCAGAAAAAGGGAATTAGCGAAGAAACGTCAGGAGGAAGGCTTGAGTACTTCTGACAACGAGAGTGATAGTTTTAACGAAGAAGTTCCTGATATCGTTGAAGTTCCTGTTCCAGTCAAGATGCCAAACATCGCGAGTCATTCAGAGCCTACGGCGGAATTTATTCCGAAAGGGTTCAATTTGTCCACGGGTGTTGATGGAAGCACGTTCGATATCCGACCATCCTACTTTAGTATGGTCGAGAAGAATCAATATCGTGGCGTTCCGGGTGAAGATCCACGAAAGCATATGGAGAGGTTCGCTGATTATTGTTCCTCAATTCCTGCCACGAAGGGAGTCACCCCAGATCGAATTAAGGAAGTCTTGTTTCCTTTTCTTTGACTGACAATGCTCGGGAATAGTTGGGAGACTTGGTTAGGGCTGCAGCGAGGATTACGGATTGGACTACGCTAGCTTTGGCGTTCTATAAGAAGTTCTTTCCCCCACAAAGAACTAACGCTTTGAGAGCCAAGATTACGAACTTCAAGCAAGGCGGTCAAGAGAGTTTGTTCGAAGCTTGGAGCCGATTTAAGAGCTATGTGAGAGCAGTGCCTCTTCACAACTTTCAACCGTGGTTTATTTGCAACCAGTTTTACAACGGGTTGTTCGATGACCACCGTGCTATATTGGATTCCGTTGCCAAAGGTCGTTTCCAGCGTGAGGTCGATGACGACAAGGGCTGGAAGTTAATTTAAGAGATGGCTACTCACACGGCTGAGTATGGCAATCCGAGAAGTGGTACGCGCACCGTAGCCAATATTGAAGCTGAAGGGCTCGATGAAAAGTTTGAGAAGCTGCTAGCTCGAATGGACAGAATGGAGGGTAATCCCTCTGGGAGCCAGCACACGGTTCACTTAATGCAAAAAGAAGAAGTCGTCGTTTGTGAACGATGTGGTGAGCCAGGCCATGCTGCTATAGAATGCTTTGCCGAGAATGAGCAAGTTTACTCGTTTCAGCAATACCGTCAAGGAGGAGGCTACCAACAAGGGTATGTACACCCTAATTTGAGATGGTCGAGTCAGAACGTTCTCAATCCGACTCCCACTCCGCCTCAGCAACAAGCTTATGTGCCACCGATAAGCAGAATTACCAGAGGCCTCCCCAGTTTGCTGCACCACAGCCAGATAATTCTTCATCTGGAGAAATTTCAGGGATAGGAGAGCTTAAGTCGATGATTCAGGCTCTAGCCACTCAGGTGAACAAGGCGGATCAAGCTAAAA
>JAGPOY010002419.1:1319-14636 GCA_018983105.1 Silene uniflora | reverse complement strand
CTGAAGATAGTTGGAGAAGATTACCATAGAATACTTCTCGTGAGGAGGTACCACCGACGGGTTAATCCGTTCTTCCTCCTCCCTTGGTGCGGTCCCCGAGGGTCCACTGGTCTCAATGGGGGTCCCTTGGACAACCGTGGCAGCGGCGGCCTTCCTCTCGGCTGCCGTGGTTCGGGTGCTCTTACGGACGGGAGCTCGTGGTTTTGGTGCCATAGCTGCAAGAGTTATAAAATTCACCAAAATAATTAAACAAATTTGATTACTACAAGGGAATTAGGGTGAGCCTTACACCTGAAAAAGTGACGGTCTTAGGACGGATTTTTAAGAGAGTCTTGAGATGGTTTTAGGGCCGATTTTTATGCAATCTCTATGTGTAAGTTGTCTATAATCCAATTATGAACTACAATCCACAAACAAGAGTTGATTTGGTGAATCAAAAATTGGGCAAAATTTCTAGGTAAACCCTAGAAATCAATTTAGGCAGAAATTGGACAGATTTTCGGGCATTGGGCAACTATACAACCATCCTAGTTCATCTTAAAGCATTACTAGACAAATCATGTGGAGGAATTAACCAAATCTAGGAGAAATAAGGGCGAAAATCCAGAATATGAAGGCTATGAACATCAAACAAGGCAAAAGGCATGAGTACCGGGTTTCTTACCTTGAGATTGGAGTGAAGAAGAAGGAAAAGATCAACTTAGAAGGATTTGGGCACCTACAATCTAGCCTTAATGAAGAGCAATTAGGTTTTTAGAGAGTATTTGTAAGGATGTGAGTTAAGAATTTGTGTTTGGAAAGGAATAGATCCCGATTTTATTAAACCTATATCCGGTCGAAGCAGCAGTACTCGGCCGAATATAAAACGTGCTCGGCCGAGTAGTCGCTACTCGGTCGAGTAATAGCTGTACTCGGCCGAGTAGGAAATTGGCAGACTAAACCTTGCTTTCTGCCCAATTGTTACTCGGTCAAGTGTATCTTTACTCGGCCGAATTCGAAGTACTCGGTCGAGTAATGGTATGCTCGGCCGAGTATACTGTACGAAACGTGAGTTCTTCCGGTTTTGAGTCCTGCATCACAAAAGACTTCGGTTGGAGCACGGTTTCACCCTTGACTCGTCCCTCATGAGTACCTAATGACGCCGACATACCATAGATATAGCACTACAATCTTTTATTTGTCCAAAAGTTTTGTACTGCAATTCACATCAATCATGAAATATCTCATTAATGATTCAGTCAGGCATAAATCAGGCATTGAAACACGCATTTCTAAAATTCTACTACTACACTTTATGAACTTACCTGAAGCTTCCAGCGCTGCACAACAAAACATGTCATGGAATGCTCAACACAAAAGAGGCACTCTACTTAACTTGCTATTTGTCACTTTTCAATTCACATACGGGTTATTAGCACATCATCAAACTCAAACATTCCTTCTAGCGGTTAACCATCGCTACACATGCTACTTTTCATTCACATAGTTCATCGTACGACACATATACATAGCAGTTTTAGCATCATACCAAACACGGAAAACCATACACATACCATACCCCTTTTTACCCACGCAACGTGACTGGTTTAAGCATGTAAGGGCCAGGACTTTGAGATGAGGGCGCCTACCCATCCAAAATCATTAATAGCGGGCTCCCAACACATATACACCATGTTCATTTTATTTGACTCACTACATTCATTAGGTTTATTGGTTACAGGTTCCAAAATCGTTCGCTCTTATACCACTTTATAACACCCCCATATACCAAGGGTCCTTAACATGGACTGTCCCAGCATATAAAGGTGCTACCATCTCGGTTGCCCGAGGTAGTAAGGATCAAATGAACAATCGTAGATACTTTACATTACATTATTCGTCAGAACAGCATACAACCAGAATTATGCTACAAAGGAGGAGATACAACTCGTCTAATCTATGACACAACTCTGTCAGCTCAGCTAGTCATCCGTCATGACTCCGAAGCTTGACTGCCCACATGTAACACCAAGCTAACCTGACAACCAACTGCTCACCACCCCCAATGGATCACAGCAGGTCAAAAGACAACATAAACGGGGTCAGTCAACTGTAATATAGTATAGCATCAACGAGTAATAAAACACAATACGACAGTCAATACCAAATCCAGCCAGCCGTGTCGGCCATCGCATCTCAGCCAGTGACCGCAGCCTTGCCACCTCAGCCACTTAACGGAATAAGTGATTACCCAACTCTAAATGTGCACAACCTCCTTGCGACGAGAGAGTCGCAAGGAGCGATCGAGGGGCGTGAAATTATCTCCCGATGTTGGTCCACTCAGCCGGAACATCAACCTCAACCTTTCAGCCGATACCAATGAATCTCATATCATACATCACATATTCAGTCAATCCAACAGTTTCATACTCACAAATACATCACAGACTGAGTAGGTAAACCTACCTGTATGTCGTCCCGTCATTCGGTCGCCTAGCACATAAACATCTAATCCTGGCATCTTCCTAGTCTCTCCATAACTGGTCCTATAACAGCAACCCATAGGTTTACTACATCATGTCTACCATCACAGAACACAGGAAGGAGATCTAGGTAAAGAGACTTACCTTATGACGCGATGCTACCCTTGTCCCGACATAATCCCATGTGCGGTTCTTCCCTCTTGTGGCGGATTCGAAAGGTTAAGAAAAGGTGATGAAAGGTAGGAGGCATGGTAGAGAGAGTTAGGGTTCTAGGTTGCGTTTGTGTTGGGAATGAAATGATTTGTCATCGGGTCTTATAATTATAAAGTCTCGGTCTGCCGACGGTGTACTCGGCCGAGTAGTGGACTGCTCGGCCGAGTATCGTGTGCTCGGCCGAGTATTGACTACTCGGCCGAGTAGTGCCTATGACGTTGGATTCTAACTCTTGTCTACCTTAGTATAAGTGTCTAACATCCTCTTCCTGCGACTGGTCCTACTCAGGGTCTCCTATGGTCAATGGTTGGTCAACGAGTCCTTATGAAACGGGGTATTACAGCTACTCCGCCGATCCTTGCTCAAAGCTACTCCGCTTCAAAGAATTTCATGCTTAAAGCTACTTCGCAATAAGACTTTTGCTTAAGACAACTCTATCCTAAGACTTGGTTCGGTTCTACCCGGTTATACAAGACACACGAATCTCAATGGTGTTCACAATATGAACATGGAGATAACGTTTAAATTCTTAACACGGGATCCTTGAACTCGATTAAACAACTAGGTGCAAAAACAACTTACTCAATTAAAAAGACTCAAAATAATAATAAACAAACTTGCAAAATGAAAATGATTAAGTGATAAACGATTTTGCAAAGTTAATTTACTCGATAAAAGCGTAAGTCTTTTTTCGGTTTAAACTCGTTTATTTTTGCACACTTGTATAAATGAAATAAGCAAGGTATTTATAGTGTCAAAGTAGAGTATACTTCACACTAATACATCACACATTCATAAGCACAAGTGATTAAACTATTGTAAATAGTTTGCTTAGGCAACATGCATAAGTCACCGAATTCTTCATCAAGCAACCGAGTATTCTTCTTCAAGAAACTGGTGCATACTAATGCAAGGATTCCGTTTTGAGCACACACAAAAATGGGTTGAGTTTTTCTTCAAGAAACAAGCATAAATGGTTGTGTTTATGGGAACCATAAATATTTCCATAAATGTAAAAGCAAACAACCCTTTTATGGAAAGTGTCTTACTGTGCAAGCAAACTCTTTAGCAAGACATTGAAAGCTCTATTTTCTTTGAAAGACTTCAAAATAATTCCAGAAATTTATTTGTGAACATTGAAAACATTTTAACAAAGATTCAAATAAATACGAAATATTTCTTTCAAAGACGAGTTATAAGTAACTGTTGAGTGGACTGTTGTTTTTGCACTTAGATATAAATTCGAGTTAAGAGATCTCCTTACAACACATGACTCTAGCACTAATGACACTCTTCATCTTTGATCTTCATGATGACTTCTTGATAACCTTGGATTGATAATTTGGAGCTTCAGGCTACATGATTAAAACTTAAGAGGCACACAATTAAATAAACGATGAGACTAATTTGTCTTAAGGCATCATCAACATTCACTAATCAAATTGGGTCTCTTCACATTCCATTCCCAGACTTTGAACCAAACAGTCCTAGTTTTTTTAATCTTTATTATGAGAGTTATTTTAATTAAATGTAAATAAATAATTAAGTCGAAGGGATTAATTTTTTTCTAATACATAACTTAGATAACTTTTTTGTTTACTACTTATGATGATTATGGTTTATAGAGTGAGTTCCACGGTCATTGCATTGTTTGGGTGAAGCATGCATTGTACAAAACACTTAATTGCAACTTTAGATTCAGTTTCCTTTCACCAATCTATCTATTGTCACTGGGAAAAAAAATCAATATTGTCACCGTAAAATCAATAACCGTACAAAACAATTCATATCTAGAGGGTGAGAATTATTGCTCGGAAAAGTTGATGTGACAATCAAACGACCATTTAGATATCTTAAAAATGAAATTCGTTTTATAATGAAGAAATATAATCACCATTACAAATTAAATCACATCCGACTAACACTCTTGTCCTCAATTCTACACCATACCCTTAATCAAGAGTTAAGGGAAGGAAAATAAATAATTATAAAAATAATCTTATGCAATAATTCAACAAAACTCTAATCAATAATCACCATCACCTATAGCTACAACTATATCATATCAAAAGGCCATTTTACAATACTTTTGATAAAACGCCCTTTATTTACTAAAATTGGGAGAAGAAAAACTTCGTAACTACTTTAAAAATATATTTACGTAAAGTAGTACGGTTTTACAATAAATTAATGCAATCATAGTGGGCATTAATCAACAAATAACACAAGCATTTGGGTCTTCTTCAATGCTTTTAGCATAGTATGGAAAAGGAGGATAACCCTGGACATATCCGGTTATTTTGTGGGCCGGATAGTATTCAAGTTTCTTCGGTTCATCTTTCTTGGGCTCATCTTTTTTCTTCTCCGGTTCTTTCACCGGCCCAACTGAAATAATCTGCGTATTGTAAGCTTTCCTCAATTTGCTAACGATTGTCACGGCATCTATGTCCCCTGTTAAGGTCAATTTCCTCTCCTTCATGTCCATTGAGATCGAGTCGATCCCTGCACATTTATTTATTCAATTCATATAATTAGATGTCGGAATTTGAATATATATCGACTAGGGTAAAATTGCGTACATATAATTATAGTGCATGATTTTATTGCATTACTAGTTCGCTTCCATGTTGCTAAATGTATCTATAGTGAGTGATCTAATCGTAATTTAGTGTAAAACCGGTTTATATACGAAGTATAAGATTTATGATAATATAATTGGCACATTAGAAAATCAACCTAGTAAAGAATGAAAGATGAATGCATACCAAAAAGTGATGAAACCATCTTCATTGCTTTTTGCTTGGACTTCTCATCATGGACATCCAATTGTAGAATCACTTTCTGTAAAAAGAAAAATAGTTATGATAGGTCAGTTCAATATAAAATGTACGAATGTACTACTCGATAAAAACGTATACAATTAAATGAAACAGATGAAATAAGTAGATCAAACATTAGCTAAAAGCAACACAAATTAAAAAGTAGATATAATGATTTAACAAATGATCATAATATTAACATTGTACAATAAAGGAGCTCAATCTGTGTTTACAAGAATAGAAGTAATTAAGGGGGTATTACCTTCATTCTTTGAAGAGGGGGTTGGATGATCTAAAAAGTTGAGTTTTTTCTTAAGTGAAAAGTGCAAAAAAAGCTAAGTTTTTGAAAGGGGAGGAACTAATAATGAGATTTTTTTAGTTTGAAATGTAAGTATTAATTTAATGAGTGAAGGTATGTGTGGAGGAAGAGTATTTATGGACAGAATTATTGAGTCAAGCACTTTCCATTCTGAGGACCAAGTCAGCTTAGTACAGCTTGAGACTTGAGAGTACAATTAACCAAATAAAACGACGTCGTCATTTTTCCGAGCGACGTGTATTGGTATTAGAGCCGCCAACCGGTTCAGGTCGGATTAAGCTAGCTCCCTATGTTCCATTCATGTACTTACTTTTGTTACTCTTTTATGAGGATATGGTAATTAGAGGTGAATAAATAAATTGGACTATAGTTTTGCCATTGAGTCCCTTTCATATACACATGCTCAATCCAGAAGACCTATTCTATCAGCCTTTGTATAAATCTAATTCACAAGTTTACCAATAGTTGCAATATTCCAAATACCTGTCTCCTTAATTCCCAAGCCACCTTCCTTTTTGCTACTACACACCTTCTGCCAGGCCACCAAAGGAGATTTATGATAAGCAGATTCACCACCAGAGGCAATTTCTACAAATAGCTTCAACTCTTTTTATAACCCCTTTGGGAATCAAGAAAATAAATGACCAGTGGTTGTATAGAGTATTGAATACAGAGTTAATAAGGACCAATCTACCAGCATAACTAAGTTTGCATGCTCCAAGCCCGTTACTCTACACACCAACTTTTCAATCAAAATGTTTTTTTGTTGGGGGAAAGTTAAGAATATATATCATCAAAGAATAAAATTGTTTAGAACATCACATCCTATAACACTTTACATGGGCTTTCTAATCAAATTAAACAAAATTACAACTGTTGAATCCAAATACTATCTCTTGAGCTTAAAGAAGTGTTGTTGAGCTTTTGGAATCTGAGTTTTACTTCTGCCATGATCTGTTTGATGACACACGATGGTGATCTGTTTGATGACACACGATGGTGATCTGATCATTCCTTCCAATCTTGCCTCATTTCTAATTCTCCAAATCCAGTATATAAGAGCAATGTGACATGCTCCCACAATTCTCTTCTGGAGCTTTGTAACTCCTCTAGCTTTGGAGTACCAAGTTACTAAGTCCTTACTGTTGAGCTGAACCTGCAAGGCATTATTCAATAATCTGGTGCAGGCCAAAGCAAAATCACATTCAAACATTAGATGACAATGAGTTTCAGGGGCTTGACAGCAAATAGGGCAGACCAGGTCCCCTGTCACTCCTATTCTGAACAGTCTATCTCGAGTAGGTAGCTTTTGCTGAATGAATTCCCAATAAATGAAGAAACATTTTGGGATGTTTAAAGTATTCCAGCACAAGTACCTCCATTCAACAGATGGACTCTGAGTTCTGAGCCAATTATATCCATCTGAAAGAGTGTAAACCTTATCATCATTCATCCATTTGTTACTGGTATAGGCTTGCTTGAAGATGTTAGAGATTGTTACGATTTTTTTCCAGGACCAGCTTCAATCAAAATGTTACAATCAGCTTTTGATAGTCTTCTTGGTTGTATGGGCACACCAAGATATTTGAAAGGTAATGTACCTTCCTGAAAACCAGACACTAGAATAATATCCTGTTTCAGATTAGATGTCACTCCACTAACACCACCTCTGATTTGGATGCATTAACCTTCAAGCCAGATGTAGCTGGAAAGGTAGATAGAGCCCTTAATAGAAGCATAATAGATCGAACATCCCCTTACAGAACATCAATAGGTCATCAACAAAGAGTAACTGTGTCAATGTGTCAACTTATTAAGTCCCTTACATAAAGGATGAAATCTGAAAAACCATTTCTCTATAGCATACGACAATACTCTTGTTAAGTACTCCATACAGATGCAAAATAAAAGGGGAGAAATGGGATCTCCCTGCCTAAGATAGAAACTCACTAATGTACATTATGATAAACATCAATCAATCAAGTTTACCGAATTACCGATTGTTAAGGCGTTTATGTTTATCCATGCTTTTCTTTCCTATAGGTATCTCCAGTACATTATGATGAACATCAATCAATCAACTATACCGATTGTTAAGGCGTTTATGTTCATTCATATCTGCATTTCTTTCTTGTATATGATAAAAAAAACCGTGATATATATAACACTAATACAATTCCGGTTCATCAACAAAAAATGAGGCCTCGCTCTATTTAAGTTCTATAGGATAATAGGAACAATACATTACGAAAGCACCCGCTTTAAGTTCAAAATTTATCTATGCTAGCTTTCTGTAGGAGACATGGGTTTCAATCCTACTGATCGAACATAAACCCGCCTTTCAATCTAACTATCACACAAATGAAATTATATTATATACACCCAAAAATAAACATTCCGGACATTAACATCTAGAATAATAAGGATAATAATTTCCAGGGTAAGTAGGAAAGTTGTTATAACTATAGAATTCAAAGGGTATATACTCAACCATTTGAGCTTGACTTTTGGGTTCGTCTTTTTTCTTTTCGGGTTCTTTTACGGGCGCAATTGAGTCCACTTCTGTATGGAAAACCTTTCTCAATTTGTTTACTAGTGCTATGGCATCCATGCTCCCTGTAAGTGTCACCTTTTGTTCCTTTGTATTCACTGAGATTGAATCAACTCCTGCACATTTTTTTCCAGTTTATTACTTATACAAATTTTATTTGCATGGAAAAACATGAAAATGAATGAGAGAAGAATATATATTCTTACCGTGAATTGTGGAAACGATTTTCATAACCTTTCGCTTGCATTTATTGTCGTCATGCATATCTAACTTCAGCACCACAGTCATCTGAAGAAAATTAAAAAACATTTATAAGTTTTTTATATTATGGTGATCGACATGTAAAAGGTTTGGTAAACTAATAGAATAGATTAGACAAACAGAAATAGCGATAAGGTGTTATGACTTAATGTAATCTTAAAACGGATATACATATACACGTTTATGAATAGGAGTTGATGAGGTATACCTTCATTCTATTATCTCTTGAAAATTATGAATTGCAAATTAAAGTTTGTTGAGGTATTATATTTGGAGTTGCAATGTTTGTTAGTGAAAATGATAACTTGGGTGGTGCTATTTATACAAAGTAGGAGTACATAATAACGTAGATGTGAGGGTAAGAAAAAGTAAAAACAGTAGTTGAGGACTTGATGTCGATGAATGAAAGTAGAAAAGTCCGCTTATTTTATTTGTATGTTTTTGTAAGCAATACTCAGTCTATTGAATTGACAAGTTTTGAGTACGTACGCGTCGACGGCAAAGGACAGGAAGGAACTAGAATTACTAGATTGAGGCCATTCTTCGTACGATGTTGGATTTGGTCGTGTTATTTGTGTTTTGAATCTTTTATCTTGTTGAATCATGACCTTGTGCTTAGTCAACAACTAAGTCTTTGTACTTTAGTTATTTATGGGCGTTTGGTTGGGGTCTTTAGAAAAAGGGAGAAGGTGTTAAAGTTGATGATTCTCTTTGTTGTTGTTTATTTGCATCTCTTTCAATCATTTTCTTCGCCCCTCCCTTACCCTCACATCCCTCTAACATCTTACCCCTCAGCTCACCCTTCAAGGGTAAAAGATTTCATTACCCCTCACATCTAGGGGCGGATCCAACCCAAAGGCTATATGGACTGGAGCCCAACCTATTTCTTGAAAAAAAAAATATACTCCTTGAGTTCGAATCCCAACGGTAGAATACTTGTCCACTGATATAATAACGTGCAACTGAAATTCATGAAACTGCACTTGGTCTAGTGGTAGAATACTTGTCCACTAATTTCTTCTCCTTGAGTTTGAATCCCAGCGGAGAGAATTTGTTAAATTTCAGTTTTGTTTTGTTTTGTTTTGTATTGTATTGTATTGTATTGTATTGTATTGTACTACCTTACTTTTACCCGTATTCCTTCTTGCATTTCTTGCTACTTGACCTAAAGACTTTTATAGTTTTGTATGGCTTTTATAATTTTAAGGTGCACATATTGATGCCCCGTATTGATAGTCAGTCTATTTTACCAGATACAAAATTATTTTAAGGTGCACATTTATACTTTGTCGAGTCCTTTTTACCTAAAATATATGACTTGGCTCAAATATCACGAAAATAATACATAAAATACAATCTTTCAATGGACTTTATGACAAAACCAAAGATAAACAATTGAACCGTAGTAAAATGTTTCTAAGATCTCATAACTCGTACGAGTAATTTAAAATTATCCTTGATTCAAATATCACGAAAAATGCGCTAAAATGCAGCAGTTTAGGGTAAAACGCGTATAACTACAACTCCAAATCTTCTCTAGCATTTTAGAGAGAAAATTTTTTCAAGGAGTAATTTTCTAGCCCACCGTAAATTTGAATCCTGGATCCGCGCCAACGACACCTCTGGCACACCTACACCGCCGACTCTACTGCCTTACAACCCCTCAACCTTAGTCAAAATCCGCATCATAAACACTACCCAAAAGTCTCGAAAAATACTCTTGATAGATGAGACGTCTCAACAAAAACCCTTAAGGTAATGGTTGAGGTCCAACTATTATAATTATTCCTATTATGCTACTCACTCGAATGCCCATTAGGCTTGAAGAGTGGTTAGTGCACAGGCTCCGCCAAACTATGTACTGAAATTCCACTTGGTCAGTTATATATTGGGGTTGCCATGAGTCGAACCCATGACCTTTGGTCACTCTCGCCCTGATACCATGATAGATGAACCATCGCAACCAAAAACCTAAGGGGATGGTTGAGCTCCAACTATTATAATTATTCTTATTAACTCCCCCACAACCAAAGCTCATTCCCGAACCCTGGGGTGTATTTTTCGAGACTTTTGGGTGGTGTTTATGGTGGTAGTATGTGTTTGAAATGAGGGTGGGGTTTGGACCATGGTGGGCCAGGGGAGACACTGTCAAAGGTTGTATATTGTCGCCGATGTCCGACGCCTTTTGAGGGTGAGAGGCAGAGGTGGTCTTGGACATTAGTGGTGGTGGTTGGTGGTGGAATATAAAATGGGTGTTTTGTTGTTTTTATTTTCATTCCTTTCCTGAACTAACCCAATAACAATTTAGATTAGGAGCAATCTCTTTCCACTCCCCTTCTTCCCCTTTGTTGATTCCATTCCTTTTCCTTTTCTCGTATCAAACGCCCCTCGATCCTTTTCTATTCTATATGCTTGGATGATATTATGGTAATGAGCTCGGTTAAACTTGAGATCAGCTCAAAATTTTGTTTCAAGAACACAAGTCAACCAAGGCTAAATTCGTGCTCAACCCGACTTGTTATCACCCTTACTCCTAGGATTTGAACTTGTACTCGAGGTCATTGAGAACTTTCATACTATAAAGCTTTGACCATAACTAATAATTACGAGTAAATGAGTAATTGATAGATGTGCATTTTTGAGCTTAAGTTTATACTGAGAATAACGACAATAGTTATCCTGAGATTTAAAAATAGGGGTAATTTCCATGGTATCTTTGAGTTTTGTATTTTTTTTCCAACAAATACCCCTACTTTTGTTAAAAAAACGTTTGACTGGTTATATCTCTTAGTTACGATATCAGAAAGCTGCGATTTCTTTTCCTAAATTGATCATCTTTACAATATCTTCAATTTGAAAAACAAATTCGCATTTTTTCTGATATCTTAGACTAGTGTCACGACTAGTCAAAATTTATTCGTTCAAGAAACTTTGACTGACTATAACTCACGATCATCCATTCATAAAATGAAGTTTTTTTTTCTAAAATGATTGTCTTTCCGAGATCTAAAATTTAGAAAAAAGAATCGCATCTTTATGAACTCGTAACGAGGAGATACGAGCAGTTAAGGTTATTTTGGAGAAAAATATGAGTATTTGGAGAAAAGGGGTAAACCTCAAGGGTAAATACCAACTAGGTTACTATTATAGGGAATTTTATGTATTTATATACAAGTATTATTAAATATATAAAAGAAAGCGGCACATATGATCTATAAAATTATTAAACAAAATATAATAGTTGTTCAGAATATATCTCATTTCTCCAAACTGAAATAGAGAGGATTCAATTCACTTGTGGTTGTCTGTTTGGTACTCTCCTTAGTCTCAATCAATTATTTTAGTTTTTTAATCTTTATGAGTATTATTTTAATTAAAGGTAAATAAATAATTGAGTCGGAGCGATTAATTTTTTTTTGATACATTACTTCGATAACTTTTTTTTGTTTATTATATTCTTACGATGATTATGGTTTATAGAGTGAGTTCCACGGTCATTGCATTGTTTGGGTGAAGCATACATGATCACTCAAACGAAGTAATTCGAAATGGTCCTACTAATGCATGAACTACATAGAAAAAAATGAGACATTTCTCTAGTTGCTTGTCCAAGACACTCAATTGCAACTTTAGATTCAGTTTCCTTTCACCAATCTATATATTGTCACTAGAAAAAAAAAATCAATATTCACCGGATGCTTAACCGCACATAACAATTCATATCTAGAGGGTAAAAATTATTGCTCGGAAAAGTTTATATGACAATCAAACGACCATTCAAATATCTTAAAAATGAAATTCCTTTTATAATAACGAAATATAATCACCATTACAACTACAATTATCACATCCGACCATTGTTGTTAAACTCCCGATCCGGATCGTAGGATCTTACGATTCTACGATCCAAAAGGTGGTGACCGATCCGGATCTTAGGTAGGATCTTAATTTTGTAGGATCTTACGATTCAACTTGTGTCAAATTTTTGTAAAGTAGAATCTTAACGCGATCCTACGATCCTACGATTATACGACCCGATCCTACAGTGTTAGCGTTTCATTTTTTTCATTTACTAAAATTTTACATACGACTTTATTTTAAGATAGAAATCTATTGTAAATTAGAATAATTAGTAGGCATATGCTAAAATAATAGTGTTTTAAGATTTAACTACGAGATTTTGACATATTTTCATAGCTCGATTATGTATTTTAGTTAACTTGTAGGATCTTACGATTCTACGATCCGATCCTACCGATTCGATCCTAGGGAGCTCGTCGATCCAAAGTAAGATCCCGATCCTAACAACATTGCATCCGACTAACACTCATGTCCTCAATTCTACACCGTACCCTTAATCAAGAGTTAAGGGAAGGGAAAATAAATAATTATAAAAATAATCTTATGCAATAATTCAACAAAACTCTAATCAGTAATCACCATCACCTATATATCCTTACACTTATAAAAGTTTAGACTTGCTCTACTGTAGCTATGAATAGTTACATCCAAATCTCAACCCTTGAACTCCTCCTTTCAATCATATCCTTCCATTCTCACTTTACCCTCTTTCCTTGCCTTTCATTCTGCCTTTCCATTCACTTCGTCCCCATCAAAAAAACTCCTTCTCAATCATTGAAGCGTCATCTTCTTCAATCTCATCTCCTGCTTCATCCTCACATGGCCATCACC
>JAGPOY010002418.1:38669-53527 GCA_018983105.1 Silene uniflora | reverse complement strand
GGCTGGTTGCCAGGCCGAGACCCAAGTATCTCAGTGCTGTGTGACTTGAGGTCAGTGAGCACCGAGGCCGTATGCGTCTCTCGGCCGGCTTGATGTTAGGCCGAGAGGGTCCCTCGGCTGGCTGGTTGCCAGGCCGAGAGGGTCAAGTAGTCCAATGCTGTGTGACTTGAGGTCAGTGAGCATTGACTTTGGTCAAGATGCTGACTCGGTCAGCCGGTGCAGAATATGCCCCATCAATTAGGTATCTAACTCCATACCAAAATGCTCCAACCAAACATTATAATGGATTGAATCTATTTCAATTTATTCCAAATGCTCAAACACCCCTTTAGTTCTATAATAAAGGAATCAAGATGGCGCTATTGAATCGTACTGAATTTTGGTATTAAAATGACGGAGTCAGGGCTGTCAATGAAAGCCCGGGTTCTAAAAGATAGTTTGTATAATGGAATGAATAACTTATTTGTATAATATATAGAATTAAAGTTTAACTATATATAGCTCCAACCAATCATTAGAATGGATTGAATGCATTTCAATCTATTCCAAATGCTCCAACCATAGTTCAAGAGTAAATATGTGAGAATTTGACCTAAATTAAAGCTGACTATCGTACTATTTTAGAATATGAAATAACATCAACGTAATATAGGCCTAAGAAGAGGTATCAACTCTTCTACACAGCAGTACATGATGGATCTATCTCGTGCTCCTAGTTAACCTACAACGTTATATTAGAGCATTTCAAGTATTTGTTATCATTGTTAGACTCAATTATCTTATCCAACTTGAATTCGGACTAAAAATAATCCGAAAAGCTAAGATAAGAAGTAAAAATTCATTCAATGGGGGGTAGTGGAGGAGTCAGGTTGGAAGACATGCACCGTGAATGAAAGGTTAATTCAAAGGAAAAGAAGGTGTACTCTAATTTAGACATACACAGAGACGAAGACAAAACAAGAAGAGATAACAATGTATGGGCAGAAGAGCAGAAGCAAACCATTTTGGTACCCTTAATTTAAAGGACACTCCCCGCACCTTATTGTCGGATCATTTTTTTCATCCTTACCCTCACAATATATTTACTAAACAACAAATACCTACATTTCTTAGATTTGACTACTCAAAACGTGAAACTATGCACCTATGTTATCGCTTACCAAGTGACAAGTGTATATCGTAGTCCTATATTCCGATTAATTGCTATCTATTCTATTTTGTAGAAAGACCAAGATATATAATGGACAACAAAATAAAGAAACTATGTTCATTTCCACAAATACGCTAAGCCAATAAAGAAAAAGATAATAAATAAATAATGCACCATAAAATAAAAATGGACAACAATTCATCTAGATAAAGGGAGTATATTGTACATGATCGATTAAGGACTCCACCGGTCTATTAATGTTATTTTACTCAATCTTCCCTTTGTATAAACGATTAAAACGTATACGGAGTATAACATACATAGTGCTATTTTCTTACTGTGAAGACATGACACCTTGAGAGAATCAGCATCAATGGTGATGAAGAACTCCATTGATGAAGATGAATGAAGATGTTTGAGTTTATGTTTAGTAAGAGAATGTAGTGAGAGAAAGAGGTAAATAAAAGTGAGTGTATTATTAATTATCAATAATGTACAAGAGTTTGTTATATACAAGTATTGATTGTAACTAATTACAGCTAATGACAGCTCATTAGTAACTAACTATGTTGACTAAGTCAATATTCTTCACATCCCCTCCTCAAGGTGGATTTGCTAGGTGAGGGTCAAATAGCAAACCCAGCTTGGAAGCAAGGAAAAAATGTTGGTCATGTCCCAAAGATTTTGTCAAAAGATCAGCTAATTGCATGCTAGACTTCACATGAGCAGTAGCAATCACCCCTTCTTGTACCTTTTCTCGAACATAATGGCAATCTATGTTTAGGTGCTTTGTTCGTTCATGAAAGACGGGGTTAGCTGCAATGTGTTGAGCAGACTTATTGTCACAAAATAACTGGATAGGAAGAATGGTCTGAACATCAAAATCAGCAAGAAGTCTCTATAACCAGACTATCTCTCCAGCAGTATAAGACATCGCTCTGTATTCAGATTCAGTGGATGACTTGGAGACAGTCTTCTGCTTCTTTGTCTTCCAAGAAATGAGAGCCTTACCAAGGAAGGTGCATTGCCCAGTAATAGATCTACAGCTGAACTGGCAGGTACCCCAATCAGCATCACAGAAACTGCTTAATGTTAAGCAATTGTCTGCAGGATTGAAAAGTGCTGCATCCCTGGTTCCTTGTAAGTATCTCAGAACATGAGTGACAGCATGAAGATGGGGGCTCCTTGGAGCACCAAGGAATTGGCTCAAATGTTGTACTGAATATGACAGGTCAGGTCTGGTAAGATTAAGGTAGAGTAGTTTCCCAACCAGTTTCCTGTAAATTTCAGGTTCAGGTAGCAAGTCACCTGTATCAGTGGATAACTTGAGACCTCTAGGTAGAGGAAATAGAGCTGGCTTACAATTTGTCATACCAGCATCCTGTAACAAGTCTGCTACATACTTCCTCTGATTGAGGAGGATTCCTTCAGTTGACCTGGTTACTTCAAGACCCAGAAAATATCTGATGTCTCCCAGATCCTTGATTGTGAAAGCAGTGTCAAGAACTTTATTCAAATGCATGATGTAAGAAGCATCTGAACCAGTGATGAGAAGATCATCTACATACACAAGGACTGCTATGAAAGAGCTCTTCTGTCTTCTGAGAAACAAAGAGTAATCTGACTTGGATTGGACAAAACCTTGAGAAATGAGTAGTTTGGATAACTCGATGTTCCATTGTCTGGATGCCTGTTTAAGGCCATAGAGTGATCTCTTCAACTTACAAACTTGAGTATTGGATGCCTTAGAATATCCTTCAGGAGGATATATATATACTTCCTCATAAAGAAAGCCATGTAGGAAGGCATTATTGATATCTAACTGATTTATCACCCATCCCTTAGCTGCAGCAACAGCCAACAACACTCTGACTGTTGTAAATTTAGCAACTGGGGAGAAGGTATGTTTGTAGTCTTTTCCTTCAACTTGGGTATATCCTTTAGCCACTAACCTAGCTTTATACCTCTCTATAGTTCCATCAGGTTTATGCTTAATCTTGAAAACCCATTTGGAACCAATGGCCTTAAAACCAGGAGGCAAATTAAAGGAGTAAGTTCCCATGTGCCATTTGCTTCAAGAGCATCAATCTCCAATTGCATGGCCTTTATCCAATTTGGATCAGTACATGCCTGGGAATATGTGGAAGGCTCATGGATAGAAAGTACATTGTTGAGGGAAGCTGTAAGTTCAGCAGGATATGATGTAATATCAAAGACAGAAAAAGCAGATGAAGTAGTAGTCTTCAGAGTAGGGCATATAAAATGCTGAAGATTACTAGGTGGTCTTGTGGCTCTGCTAGATTTCCTGGGTGGATCAGGATGAGAGATGGAATGATTATCCACAGGGATACTTGATGTAGATGGAACATCATTGTGATCAGTGTGAATGGGATCAGTGGGAGAAAAAATATCAGTAGATGGTATCTCCTGTTGTTGGTGAGGCTGATTAGTTGAATGCCTCACAGAGCTATCAACAGGAAATTCAGGAATATGAGAAACTTTAGGAACATTGGAAGTCTCCTTAGACTTGTAAGGAAAAATAGTCTCATTAAAAATCACATCCCTACTGACAATTATCTTGTGAGTAGCCATGTCATAAAGTTTGTACCCTTTATGTCCAAAAGGATACCCAACAAATATACACCTCCTAGCCTTAGAATCAAATTTATCTCTTTGTCTTGAAGGTATGAGGGAAAAACATAAACACCCCATTATTTTCAATTCATCATAAGTGACAGCCTTCTTCAACAAGATCTCATAAGGTGTCTTCCACCCAAGAATAGGAGTAGGTAGTTTATTAATGATGTGGGTAGCTGCAAGAAGGCATTCTCCCCAAAACCTTTTGGGTAAACCAGCATAGAGCCTCATAGCTCTTGCTGTCTCTACTAGATGCCTATGCTTGCGTTCTACCCTCCCATTTTGTTGTCGAACACCAGGAATACTTTTCTGATGTAAAATGCCCTTGCTAGCAAATAAGCCAGAACACACTTCTTGTACTACCTCAGTGCCATTATCACTTCTTACAACTTTAACAGAAGTATTATAATGATTATTGACTTGAGAAAAGAAATTGTCAATAACAGTGGAAATAAACTCTTTAGTTTTTAATAGAAAGGTCAAAGTCACCCTAGTATTGTCATCTACTATTGTCAAGAAATAGTGAGCTCCTGTAATGGTGGCCACTCTGTAAGCCCCCATAGATCAACATGAATTAAATCAAAAGGTTGTCTTGCCCTAGAATGATCTCTGTCAAAAGGTAATTTATGCATTTTGGCAGAAATACATGTCTCACAATTGTAATCTTTGAAATTTAATCCATTCATTCCAGGAATATGTCTCATTTTCACAACAGATGTGTGTCCAAGACGAGCATGAAACAAATCTACTTTGCTATGACTATTACATCTGTCACTAGCAGAACACAAAAGACTATTATTATGAGGACTAGAAGTCCAACTAGTACTACTATAATCATCAGCCTTCTTAGTAGAATCAGCCTGAAGCAAGACAGATTGTTTGAGCTTGTACAGTCCTCCCTCTTTTGGACAAACAGCAACAATCTGCTTATCCAGGGCCTGTACAACACATTTAGTGGCATCAAACAATGCTGTCATACCAGTATGAGCAGACAATCTTCCTATGGACAGCAAATTATATTTGAAGTCTGGCACAAATAAAACTCCTGACAAAAAAATCACTGAATACAAAGGAATATCACCAGTGTGACTAACTAATTTTGTAGAGCCATCAGGTAGACCTATTAACATAGGCTTGGGTAAGGGTTTCAGACTAAGAAATAGATGTCTTTGGGAGGTCATATGATCTGTAGCCCCAGTATCAAGTATCCATTCTATATCATTTAGATTAGAAGAATTAGAAATAGCATTGGTGGCAAGGATTATACCTGCAAAATTCACAGATGCAGAAGAATAATGCATTCCACCCTCCTTATTCTTAGAAATAGCTTGCATGACTTGCTGATAAATTGCATTAACCAAAAATGGATCCACCTTTGGTTGCTCCTGTCCTCTACCAGGATTCCCTGTATTGGCAACACCCTTATCAGGCTTCTCAGCATCATAGTCACAGTCAAAAGGAGTGTCCCCCTGAACTTCAGCTGCAGCTGCAGCAAACCTTGGATTCTGAGATGAATTCTGAGGATTAGCTTTCTGGTTACTCGCTTTCCTAGCAAGATAACCTGCACGCAACTCAGGATGCAACACAAAGCAAGAATCAGTGGTATGTCCTGCCTTATTGTAAGCTGTGCACCACCTTTCATTATACTTTGGCTTTTTGTTGCTCCCATTGCTCCCATCCTTCTTCCAAACATTCCAGGCACCCTGAGATGGAGCTCCCTGGTTTCCACCACCCTGAAAACCTTGATTCCCTCCATTTTTGGCACCTTGAAACCTGAGAGCAGCTAAAACACTGGAATCTTGTCCAGGCTGTAAGATCTGAGAAATGTTCTTCTGACTCTCTACTTGTTGCAGAATAGAATATGCCTTATTAATGTTAGGCAAAGGATCCATGGAGAGGATATTAGTCCTCAAGGTCTCATAGGAACTATTCAATCCCATCATGAAGGTAATCAATTTCTCCCTAGAAGCAGAATCTAGCATTTTCTTAAGAATATTACAGGTACATTTGTCTAATGCACCGCAATTACAGTCATGAAAGACGTCAATATCATCAATATCATCCTATCGACGTTTCAGATTAGTGTAATACTCAGCAATGGAATCATTTTCTTGCGAAATATTCCGAATTCCCTTCTTTAATTGAAAAAGGAGAGGTCCATTAGATTGACCATACCTTTCACGAATCTCTGTCCACAAGAGAGCAGCTGAGCGCGCAGTTATGTAGGCCTCCTTGATCCCTGGCATGATCGTGTTAACAATCCAGCATCTAACCATGGAATCACCTCTGAGCCACATCTGTAACTTCGGAGAATTCGAAGCAGGTTTAATCACCGTTCTGTCGACGAAACCTCGCTTGTTCTTCGATTCGAGAGCGAGAAGCATTCCTCTGCTCCAATGTGCATAATTCTGGCCATTGAAGAGAGTTTCAAGAAGCTTCATCCCTGAATAATCGGAAGTAGAGAGAAAGAGCGGATCATCATAAGAATTTATGTTCATTATCTGCGATTCAGTATTTTCTGGCATTTTTATCAGAATTTGGGGAAAATCAAGAAAATTCAATTGAAATGAGGAATTGAATCAAAGAAACTGATCGAAAAGAGAAATCGATCGATCGAAGAACAAATTGAAGCGATTTTTAGGGATTTGTGAAGATTTTCAAAGAAAAATTGTGAAAAATAATGCGTGACCTAATTTTTAGGGTTTTTTGATTTTGTTGATGTAAAAGAAATTGCGGAAACGAAATGAATGCTAGGAGATGGAAGAGACAGGATTACTCCTGCTCTGATACCATGTGAAGACATGGCACCTTGAGAGAATCAACATCAATGGTGATGAAGAACTCCATTGATGAAGATGAATGAAGGTGTTTGAGTTTATGTTTAGTAAGAGAATGTAGTGAGAGAAAGAGGTAAATAAAAGTAAGTGTATTATTAATTATCAATAATGTACAAGAGTTTGTTATATACAAGTATTGATTGTAACTAATTACAGCTAATGACAGCTCATTAGTAACTAACTATGTTGACTAAGTCAATATTCTTCACACTTACATTAAATAATGCAAAGTATATATCAAGATAACTACTCGAGTTTGTTAAGGCGATTTTGAATTTGAGATGATATTACTTCGAGCCAATTTGGTGTGGAATAACGAGTACAAAGTAATTAGTAAAAGTCTGTCTGTTTGAGTTGTTAATTTTGTTTAGTGGCGAAGTAATTCATAATCTTCTTATCCGGAGTAATATTTAGGTATGATTTGAGCATGCACTATGTTGTTATTTTTCTTATCAGCTTAATTCCAGCTTATATTCAAGACCAGTCAAGTGAGCAAAATAAAACATTGCATGTTCAAATGAGTTGACTTCCAAGTTACGGAGTACATGACTACATTCTAGGTCAAGTACTATCATTGACTCAATAATAATTTCTCTTGACTAGTTCAAAATTTCTATTTATAATACGTGACATAAGAAATTTATTGACTCAAACTCTCAAAAGTAAATAAATCAAGTACTCCGTATGATTTTTCTACTTTGTCAAATCACAAAAACCATTGATTCCCATATTTTCCTATTTTTAACTTTTGAAATAAACGAACGAAACGCTCTACAAATCTATTCAAATATGAAATACGGATCTTAGACGTTGTTTTATTCAAATGAAAGGATCTGAACTGAACTGAATGTTTTTAAGCCGATTTAAATGGAGCTGCGCTAAACAGAAACTGAATGGAATTGAAATAAAAGTTAATTTGTGAATAAATGAGTTAAACTGGACTGAACTGAAATAAACCGAAATCAAGTCAGGAAGAACAAAGTCAAATTCACTTCAATTTAGTTCGTTCAAATCAGCTCAATTAACCTCCATTAAGTTCAACTTAGTTCATTTCACGATAAATAATTGACAAGAGCTGGACAAAACAAAAATAATATTCGTAATAGACAGTTGTCAAAGCCAAAAATAACAATAACATACTAATAAATTCAAACGCAACTAGTTATCAGAAACTTGATCAACTAAAACATGTTGTAACATCTACGTGAATATATGAAATCCAGATAGGTTAGCATGCAATTATATTGGATGAAGATACAAAACATAAGTGCGAATGTAATGCAGTAAGAGATAACGTTGGTCAGGGGATGACAACTGTTAGAGAAACATAAAATCTACCAGGATTTATTTTTATTAATTTGTTCTTGTATTTTGAGTTGCAAACACCAACGTTAGACATTAGGAACAGCTGAGCATTCAAGTTGTGCGTAACAAATACTAGTCGTTCGTAACCCTAATTTCAATTTTATATAGTTTAAACGTCATAGGCATTCTTCCTTAAAACACGTATCGCAGACCGTGGTATCTTTTGGATATCAATTAGGTCAAATGGTGAGATGACCGTAGTTCAGTCAACATAAAGTCATGAACACAAATTTAGTACAATTATTTATTCCCAATGACGAGGGAACTTGTAACCGTTAAGGGTATACTCCCGAGTGTACGTGATAACTTGTAAATCACATATATCTGATTATTTTTTTTTTTTTTTTACCCGGTGATGAAATGCTCGAATTTTTAAACGTATAGTCTCGCGCCATAATATCGATTGCAATATTAGTCTTGGTGAGACTTAAACCTAAAACCCTTGTAAATGTCTTAAAGATTACGTAACTTTTAACCGCTAAACTCCACTCTTACGAACAATTATTCTCACAATGATGATATCATCACCGATTCACCAGTTGAAATTGTAACTAATAAGTTAGCATGCAGTTTAATAAACACACTGAAAGATATATGTCTCTCAATTAAAAAAACAAATTCTAACTACTACACTAGTTTCTCAATATGTAACACGTCAATTGTGATGTTTATTCAAACTTGTGACTTATTATTCAAAGTATGTACCTCTGTCTAAACGAGTAAATTAAGTTCATCAATAATTGCTACTACTACCTCGTCCCGATAGTTACTATAATCTATTTGACTTTTTTGTTAGGTGATTTTGAAATATAGATAACTATATATTGATCGGATTTGTGGCATCGCAACTAAATGACTTCAAATAAGTAATGACCTGTATTACCCCGACTCTCCGACACATACATGTGTCAAGTCTGACACGTGTCGAGTGTTTGATACGGCTATTTTGTGCGTTTTTTTTTCAATTTTTTGGTCTAAAATAAAGTGTTGAACGAAGTGTTGTGTCGCGTGTGTGTTGCACACATGACACGACAACTAAGTGAAATGTCGGAGTAACGTACTCCGTAATTAATAACACCTATTATTAACAATAAATATGTATATCCCTCGAGCCAAACTACCACTAAGCCACTAACTAACACACTAATCTTATCATCAACTTGATCCAAGTAAGAATCTAAGCTTGATTAAGCAATGAACAAATAAAACCCAAATTGAATAATGAGAGATACCTATTGACAATAATGCTAATCTATGGCTCCCTCTTTCCAGACAATTAAGCAAGATATGGGTAAATTTGTTACCTACCAGCCTCAATTTACGTACTTTTTTCCAATTATTTATCTTGTATTAATAAGATGTATATATTATAATTTATATATTGGACAGAATACCGTTTGGTAATGGTAGAAGAGACATTTGTCCAACTGTTGAACAAGTTTTTGTTAAGGATCGGAGAAACATGATTAGTAGTTGTGCTTTGTGCCCCAACATTATTTGCTATTTTGTCTATTACTCTATTGCTTCTTTCACATTCAACCTAAATCTATGATTGGGGTCAAACCCAATTGTACGGATTATTATTCTATGTTCGAATTGAATTTGATACTCATGGTAGTCTACGTACGTTTATGCATGCATGCTGCGCCTTTATTTTCGAAAATATGTTCCATTACAAATTCCCATTTGTGACGTTTAACAACTAGTTTAAATTTGATAAAAAAGATAGATAGTCGTGACTCGTGAAATGTTACAATTACTTTTTCTACACGAGTAAGCTAAGGATAATTGATGTCTTAAATTTTATAGTCCTAGGGTATGTTTTCTAGTAGCAAGTTAAAACGACCCGAAACAGAATCAATCTCGAAGTCATTCTAGAGTTGTATTCAAGACATCATCAATTTTGCATTTTTGTAGGGTAAATAGTCGTAAACTGAAAGTTGTAAAAGTATTGCTATCTAGCATGAGGGTTGGTACTCTAATTCCTAGTTAACCAGTTGTACCTTGAAACTGTATGTTAGTCGCCACTTCGAGCAAATATCACGGGGTATGGGCTAGTTTCGGTTTAGACGTTTCTAGATTATTCTGTATTAGTTTTTAAGAGTATTATATAAACTCTTTAATTTAAGCCTATAACTATTTTGAATCCACACTATGAAATCTATAATCTCCACGATATCACTAGTACTCTCCCCCTTCTACCCTTTAAACGTAGCTAACAGCCTAACATACACTCCGTTATTGAACCACGTAATTATTTCAATATCGACATGGACATTATTTCCCTTCTATCACTTACAAAGTATAAAACAAATACACAAGAATTTGGAAGAGAAAAACAAAGTCTCCATTATTCCTCCTCGTGCTCTAGCTTTCGTTCCCTCCCCCTATTCTTTGTTTTCATTTTTGTATGCAAAATTAGGCCAAGTGTCCAGTTCCAAACTTCCAACACATGAGAACATACATGAGGTGCCACTGTGCCAGCCATATACCATAAATTCAGAGACAAAAGACGAAATTTGATATCATCATTGTCTTATATACTATATACGACGTACTCATTTAGTTTCGAATTATGTGTTGTGAAATTCTACTAGATTGGTGATTTTTTTTCTTGTTTTTTACGTTACGTTCTTTTTAATTTATTACAAAACAAATAATTGTGTAAAACGGTCTGATACAAACACGGCGGTGTAGAACACATAAGTTTGGAACTACTTCTCTAATGTATACAAGATGGGTTTTTTTATGGCTATGTTCATTATTTCACAAGAGTGAGTGGTATGTTTGGAGGTTGTTTGTAAATTAATTTAGAATTGAGATCTTGTAATTTGTAGGATTGTTCAACGGTAAAAAGAAAGAAAGATGGAGCCACTATAGAGGTTTGGTTGTCCGGATATAATACAAGATTGACCTCCAGTGGCGATTTACCGTGTCCTCTAAAAATTTATAGGTCATTCACCTTAAAAAGTTAAAATTTGAAAAGATTCCAACTTTGTAATTACTACCTATCCTGCCGGTTTTAAGTTTAAAACGAGTCAAAAACTTATCCATATTACTCCCTCCTAACCAGGATAACTGTCTCATTTGGAGTTTGACACGAAAATTAAGGAATGAAGTTAAATAATGAAAAGTATTGTTTGGGGTAAGAAGAAAATGAGTTAAATAATGAAAAGTAATGGGTTAAGAGTGAGTTGAGTTGTAAATAATGAAAAGAGCAAATGGTGGAATTGTCATAAATATGTGTGGGTAAACAAAATTGGCAATTGAGACAGTTATTGTGGGAAGGAAGGAGTATTAGAAGGGACAAGTTTTTTGTCATTCGCAAGACGAGCTTTTTGTTTCAGCTAACGATTTGACATGTTTCATGTTTAAGACAAATACACTAGTCTTTAACAAGAGTTTTGGGAAAAAAATGTGGACTTGGGTGATGGCCTGATGGGTCGATACAATCATACAAACAATGACAGAGTTAGAATTTAAACTTAACAAGGATGAAAAAAATTTGCGGAAAAATCACAAATTGTACTTGGAAAAAGTTCAAAAATTTTAACAAACATTTTCAAATTTTTATTCCTTTGCAGGGCAAGCAGCCCCGCTAGTAGACTTATAAAATAGGCCAGGCGGATCAGGTCAAAATATAGGTCAGACCAAATACGTGTTGGGCCATATGGGTCAGGTTAGGGTCAGAATACAGACTAAAAATATTCCCCGGACACCTTTTTTGGGTTTACCATTTTTAAATTAAAAAAACTGTTTTTTTTTAAATTATATCATAATATTAATATTTTAATCATGTTTATTGTTAACATTACTTATATTGAAAGAATTATAGATTATAAGTAATACATATTATTAAAAAATAGTAAATAAATAAACAAAAAAAAATTATTGTGTTTATAATTTGAAGTACTAAAATTAATAAGTTTCTAACATTTATTTCAAATATAATACGGAGTATATAAATATTATTTTTATAATAATATTTGTGCCTTATAATATGTTTCTTAATCACTCTAAGACTCTGTTTGGTAAAACTAGATGAAAATTAGGTAGCTAGAAACTGTAAAGCTAACTGAAACCTGAAAAGGTAACTAATAAGGTAGCTGAAAATTAGGAGTTTAAGGTAACTGATTATATAAAAAAATGTTTGGCAAACCAATTGAAAAAGGTAACTGATTTTAATGAAATGACGAAAAATGATATGATCATTATTTAGTAGAATAGATTTAAATGGTAAAAGGGAAAATAAAAGCAAACCAGGTACCTGAAATCTCAAATGCTACTCTAAGTAGCTTTTCATTTTAAGTACCTTTTTTTTGCTAAGAAATGCTACTTGTCAAACGCTTCCAAATAAATAAGCTACCTGAAATTTTCGTCAAAAAAATTACTTTGATGAAAATAGGTACCTCATTTGCGCTACCAAACAGAGCTTAACATAAATTTATCCTCGACTAATCAGGCCGAGTCTGGCTACGACCCTAAAATAACAAGTTATTTTGGGTTCAAGATTATAATTCGATCACATGCTAGTATTTTAGGATCTTAATCCTGAATAAAAAGGGGTGAGGTCGTGCTAGCTAGGCTGATAGCCACCCCTTAGTTCCACCAATGCATACAAGGTTCAGATTTTTGTGAAAAAAGTTGTTGTTAAAGTTGTTGAGGATCTATGTACCAGAAAAATAAAAAAAATGTTGTTGAGGATCAAGTTTCTGTATTAGGGTTGAATACATATGGTGAAATTGCTATTTGGAATAACGGTGATCGGAATTTGGAGATAATCAAAATCGGGGAGAGAAAGAAGAATCAATTTGATGATGTTATATGCTATGATGGACAGTTTTTCGCAGTTTATCGAATTGGGATTGGAACATATTGGGTTCTTTAGATATGATGTAACCCTAATCTGGAATTTTGCTGATTTGGGGAAGAATTTAGACGAATTAATTGATTTGCAGAATCCCCAATTTAATTGGGCGTAAAATGAGAAATTTAATTCGGAGTAAATTGAGTGAGGGTATGAGGGAGTGTAATATAGGGGTATAATTGTCTTTTGATGCGTAAATAGGAGGTTCGTAAATTGAGTGAGGGTATGAGGGAGTGTAATATAGGGGTATAATTGTCTTTTGATGCGTAAATAGGAGGTTCGTATTAATTTGGTAGTTAGTTTTAAACCGAACCAACAATATTGGTAGCAGTTTTTAAATAAAATTTACTTTGGTAGCAGTTGATAAAATCTGAATTATATGTGGTAGCAGTTATCAAAAAACCCCAAGGTTTACGACAAGTCGTTAATGAGAGACAAGTATAGAGGCGACTATAGCATTTAGGCATTTAGCAAATGAATGTGGCGCAAAAACGCATTATGAGAAATTCAATTAGTAACTAATCTAGATTAAATTGTAATTCTAGTAACATGGAGTAGAATTTTTTGGGGTTTAGCTAGAGGTGGATACAACATACAAGTGCGGGCTGGCGAGCTTGACCCGCGTCCCTAGGCTGAATTCTGGTCAGCTTGACGACCCATATCACAACTAGTGCTAGGTCCGAGGTTCAATTTAAGGGCCCCTAAATAATGAAAAAAGGATGATTTTAGTAGTCTAATTTCAAAGGTAAAATAAGATTGTTCTAAAAGGATCCCTGAATAAAAAAAAAATCCGATTTTTCGAAATCATCCTAAATGTTTCCGTTTATATTCCTACCCGTTAAATTTCTTTTGTAATATAGTTACTGATATAGTTAGGGTAGGTTACATTTATGAGATGATCCAATTGAGATCCAAGTGGTTAATACATACGGCGTAAGGCATGGGGAAGAACATGAAAATGTAGAAGAAAAGGTAATGATTACAAATGGGGCCAAAAATGGCAAACGCTTCTTTCCGCCTTCATTAAATGATTAAAATCTCATTAAAATACACTCAGCCGCCGCCATTTCATTTTCTCATACTTCTACTGGACTATTGATAATCTGGTATCTTGAAGTAATTATTTATTTATTTACTCCGTATTTATTTATTTATTGGTGCCATCCATTCATTAGATACGGGTGAAATAACAGTACAAATTCCATCCCACTTCTTTTTAAAAAGAAAATGCATTTTCTAATAAAAGTTGATTTGTTATGTAAAGGCTTAGGTTAAAAGGAGGTAAAGTACATTTAGCAAATACCCTGCCGCCAGAATCCAAATATTTTTTCATGATGATCAATGTTGAAAAGGAAAAAAAAAGACTTATTTATACCTTCGAATTCGAATCAACATGATTACAAAATAAACTACGGAAGCTAGGGAGACTAGTAGAGTAACACATGACATTTGCCCCTACTAGACCAATTTAGATCGTATAAATCATAGTTTCACTATTGTAAGAATGACTGGTCATTTCACAATAATTTACCGTAATAAATCATTATGAAACATTTAACATGACTTAGTAATTTTAACGTAATAATAAATGGTTTAATAAAGGGCAGTCATAAATTCACGGACAAACTATCTTAGGACACGGGATTTATCTACCCAAGACAAAAGTACCCTTAAAGTTCCCTTAACCAACTAAAGCAAGGACAAGGGCAATATGGGGCAACGAATAACAAATCCAGTGGCCCGGTATGTCTACCCCGTGTATTTTGGTCTGCCCTTAATAAAATGACAATCTAAACACATTATCACGATAAAATTCATCTTGTAAAATATTCAACTTATTTTAGTTGAAGCAAGAGATTAGCAAGTATTGGCCTACTTATCTTCGTAAGTTATAAATAGTGAAGTGATGGTTTCGAAAATCACTTTTGACTTACGACTTACGAGAGTATACTATAGTTCGTGTAACAGGGTCATAGTTCGTAATCGACTCAAACTCAACTCA
>JAGPOY010002417.1:0-10874 GCA_018983105.1 Silene uniflora | reverse complement strand
GTGGCGCTCCAACCGCAATCCTCACCCCATGCAGCGATCCACGCTCAACCGCTCGTCTCATTTGAAAGGATAGCACTTCGGCACACAGAATAAAAAGATAGGGAGAGAGCGGGTCACCTTGCCTTAGACCGCGAGACGGTCTAAATTCCTGTGATGGTTGACCGTTAACAAGGACTGAAAACGCCACCGTAGAGACACACCCCATGACCCTGTCGACCCAATCACGGTCCAGCCCAAGAGCCACCAGAACCCGTTCGAGGAACGCCCACTCCACCCGGTCATAGGCTTTAGCCATGTCCAGCTTTATTGCCATATAGCCTTCGGTGCTTCGTGAATTCTTCATGAAATGAAACGTCTCAAAAGCAGTCATCACATTATCCGAAATAGCACGCCCCGGGGTAAATGCACTTTGATTAATTGAGACGATGTCGCCCAAAAACTGCTTCAATCTATTCGCCAAAACCTTGGAGACCAATTTATACACGACATTGCAAAGGCTGATAGGACGGAAATCTCTAATTTTATCCGGAGCTTTCTTTTTAGGAATCAACACTATATTAGTTTTATTAAATTCATTCGGAGACCTCTCACCTCGAAGAACCTCAAGCACTGTACCCACCACGGCCGGACCAATCGTACTCCAATACGTCTGATAAAAAAGCACATTCATTCCATCCGGGCCCGGTGCTTTCAGAGGGTGCATTTGATTTAGAGCTTCCACCACTTCTTCCTCCGTAAAATCCCGCCTTAAGCCCGCATTCATATCCTCCGTAACCCGCTGATCGAATCCCTCTAGAGTCTCCTCGATAGAGTCAGGTGTTGACGAAGTAAAAAGCTGCTGAAAATAAGTAATCGCCACCTCCTCGACCGCTTCATCCCCTGACCGAATAGCCCCGTTATCATCAATAAGCTTTGCTATATGATTCTTTCGCTTCCTTTCACCCGCTCTTTGGTGAAAAAATTTAGTATTTCGATCCCCGTCTTTCAACCATAAAGCCCTCGATCTTTGGCGCCAATATTGTTCCTCTTGCCGTCTCAAATCAGAAATTTCAGCCACAATCTTCCGTCTTCTCGCAACACTCTCCGCATCCCGATCACCTTCATTTAATCTCGATAGCATCTTCCTTTTTTTATCAATATTTCTACCAATTTGATTAATGTTAGTTTTCTTCCAATTTTTCAGCTCCCTAGCACACTCATGAAGGATATTAGCCAAATCAGTCCGCCCTCGCTCTACTCCCCTCTCCACCGCCTCCTTGCATCCCTCCGCACCCACCCATATCTGTTCAAACCGGAAAGGTCTCCCCTTTTCAATGTTACTCTCCCTACTATTTAGAATAAGCTTAATTGGAGCATGATCAGACCACTCTCGTTGCAAATAGTAGAGTTTAGCAAAAGGAAACATCTCCGTCCATGACTCAGTACACATAGCACGATCAAGCATACTTTGTCTATTCGCCTCACCCGCTTGGCCATTATCATATGAATAATTGTACCCTTCCCACGAAACATCTTTCAGGCCACATTCATCCACTGCGTCTCGAAAGTTGTTCATTTGCCACTGCGGTCGACTCCCGCCTTTTGCTTCTATAGTATATAAGACTTCATTATAATCACCAAGGCACACCCATGGCAGCGAAGACTGTCGCCTCAGGACCCGCAGAAGCTCCCAAGATAAATGACGGTCTGACACTACCGGCCACCCATAAAAACCCGTAACTCTCCATTCCCCACCCTCTCCTCGAACAGTGAAATCCATATGGTGTACCGACGCAGACACAAACACACAGTCAATCTCTTTCCGCCACAGAAATGCCAGCCCCCCAGAACGGCCCACGCTATCTACCTCCATGCCAAAATACCCATCCCATCCCTCCCGCACACTGCGCATCTCACGACCACTAAGTTTCGTCTCGGATAAGAACATCATGGCCGGGGCCTCCCTACGCACCAGGGAGCGAAGAGCACAAACTGCATCGGGGTTGCCCAATCCCCGGCAGTTAAGGCTTAAAATATTCATTGAGCCCGGCGGGGTTGACCATTGTCAACCTCCGCCTCAGGTATTAAGACGCCCCCGTCTATGCAAAGTTTCGTACGCTTTTCCATCGTCCCATTTTCTGCCTCGTCCCTCACACGTTTCCCACTGTCACTAAGCTGGACTATCGGCAGAGCCGGGCCCGGCCTAATCACCTCCCCACGCGCAGTCTTCTTCCAATGCTTCCTCTGAACCCCCTCACCCTTCCCACCTCCTCCTGCCTTCCCATCAGCCACCACATCCTCTCGGATATTCATAATTTCCACCACCTCCACAGAATCCTTAGCCACCAACGAACTCTGAAGCCCCTCTCTTTCCAGATGACCCTCCTCACATACTGTATCCCCTTTCTCCTGCGTCACTATCATCTCAGAATTCTCACAATTTCTTTTTTTCCGAAAATCAATGGCAATAGACTGAAGCTTTGTAATCATGGAAGCCACAGCATCCTCCGCCTCCTTATTACTAGCCATATCAAAACTTGCCCGGAGATCCCTCGCTGCTTTCCCAGGTCCCTCTTTAGCAGTCTTGACCACCTTCCATGGTGACGCTCGGAGCCACTCGCCAAACTTCAAGTCATCTTCCTCATAAGGGCCTTCCTCACAATCTTTCTCTCCATGACCGATAATTCCACACCCATAACAAAACGTAGAGAGACGTTCGTATTTAACATCAAATTTAAGCGTGCGCCCCCCTTTCAGTTGAATAGATATATGAGGTTTAAGGGGAGACCGGATATCATGTAGAAATCGTAACCGTATTGCCCTATCCAGTTCCGCATTAGGGCCAAACTCCACATTGATGAACGAGCCAAGCATGTCCCCAATTCTCTTCGCATTCGATAGGCTAGTTCTACCAGCAATAGGTAAATCGTACACCCTAGCCCAAATGGGAAAGCTATTAAGAGCAACATCAGAAAGCTTACCCGTCAAATTCGGTTCGTTAAAGCACCACATGAATCTATCAAAGTGCCATGGCTGATTCTCCAGAACTTTAGCCCTATCACGCTCGGAATCGAAGCGAAAAAGAAAGATCTTTTCTTTAGCATCCATCACGCTCCCCAATACCGGCATAGTTGGAGACCATAGGTTAATCATGGTATCGATCGCCGCCTTAACATTAATTGATCGAGAAGCCCAGATTTTCCCTACAAGCATGAACTTCTGGTTGGCCTCTCCTATCTCTCCCCCCTCATCCCAGACAAACGAGTTCTCCCCACCCTCCATCGGCTCCTTCCCATCTCGGTGTTGACCCCTCGATGAACTGCTCATCCGCACCTGCACAAACAAAAGCAAAAACAAACAAAAGAGAACAATCTCACGATAAAAAACCGAGAGAGAAGCCTAGAGCAAAAGGAGAGATCAAAAGAAAATTTTTGACAGAAACCCTAGGAAAACCCTAGAAAAATGACCCCTTCAAACGAGAGTTTTGATTCAAAACCAGATAAGTAAGAAGAGCTTTTAGTATTTGATAATGATGCGGCGCCACCCTCTCATATGCACTCTATATTATTGAGGCCTCCATCACATGCATGTGATGTACCCATTGTTATTTGGAACCCTCACTTATTGCATGTGAGAGGATGACGCCGAGATTGGACGTCAACGGGTGGCGCTAACTTGTCTTTTACCATTAATGAGAGGTTCCTAAAGAGTTAGAGATCTTATTATATCCCATCTACTATCCCACCGCATTTCTTACGAGACATCATCACTCACAGAATAAAAATGGTAGTCATTTCTATTAAACTAATGATGTGTCACAAGAAGGGATAATTAGATACAAGATGGAACACAAAATGGGAAAAAGTATCCGTTCCCGTTTATGTGTTAGGTGATCTTTTCTCTTATAGAATGTTTGGCGCCAAACCTTCTTTGATTAGCAATATGATTCTTTAAATGTCAAAATTCATATGCTTGTGTGTGTATTGTTTGCTAATTTAGGAGAATCAATTACTTTTAAATGTTTTAATACTGGTTTTATTCCTAATCTTCCTAATACTAAGAGAATAATAATTTAGTTTTCCCTCCAAATAGTATCAAACTAAATAAGGCAATAACTAAAACTTCCTTTCATTACATTATTCTGTTTTCAATTAATATATTCTTATAATTAAACTTTAATCTTTTTATTAAAATCATAAAAATGATTTTTTCATTAAAAAAATTAAAATTGGTATTAAACAATAAATTATAAGTTGCTAAATTTTTCAGTAATGCAATAATTATTACTGTAAAAAATAACTTGACACATACTCCGTACTTACTATTACCTTCGTGTCAAAAAAAAAAAATTTAAAAAAATCATAACTTAACTTACTTATCTTTGATTAGTTTTCCATTTCATTTTTTTGTTTCATATTTTTTTATGGTAAAAAAGAATCATGTATTATTTATGTTAAACTCACAATCTTATTTGTAATAAATTATTTTTTTATTAAAAAATTTCATTTCAACTGTCAATTTCATTCAGGCTAAAAATGTAATTTTCTACGTCTCATAATGACACATTATTAAAATTTCTTTTTACAATCAATTTAATTATTAAATTCTTCTAAAAAAACAATCTAAAAAACGGATCTGCACTAGTTAATGCATTATTACATTGCATATTTTTCGAAAATATTTAAATATTGAAATATTGTTGGACATTCTGTGTGTGTTTGGCCCGACTTTTAAAAATGTTTTTGGATTTAAAAGCGCTCTTTGACCAAACACATCATTTTTTAAAAGCTAAAACAAACATTCTCAAAAGCCAAAAAAAACCATTGTTTTGCCCATAAAAATAGAAGCAGCAATTTGTTACTTCTGCTTTTGAAAGGCACTTTTAGAAAATTAAAAACATCTTCGGCCTAACTTGTTAAAAATGACTTTCTGTTTTTCAAACTTAATGTTCTAAAAATTATTTTCAAAAGTAGAAACATCAAATTGTTGTTCTATTTTTATGGGCAAAAAGATACGGAGTAGGTTTTTTGGCTTTTGAGAATTTTTTTTTTAGCTTTTAAATAATGATGTGTTTGACCAAAAAGTGTTTTTAAGTCCAAAAACGCTTTCAAAAGTCAGACCAAACACACACTAGCATGTTTGGCCTAATTTTTTGAAAATGAGATTTTGTTTTCCAAGCTTAATTTTCTAAAAGTTTTTTTCAAAAGCAGAAGCACTAAATTGTTGCTTCTATTTTTATGGATAAAAAATTGGTTTTTGCCTTTTGAGACAAAAAAAATTAGCTTTTAAATAATTATGTCGTTGGCCAAAAAGTGTTTTCAAGTCCAAAAATACTTTTAAAAGTCAGACCAAACACATACTAAACTTGAAAAACAAAAACTTAAGTTTAACAAGTTAGATCAAACCTGTATGTTGCCAAAGCAGTTTTAGCTTCTTTTTCATTTCGGAAAGATTCTTAAGGAAGTTAACATACTTCTTTAGCGTTTATTCCAAAGATTTAATCCATCAACAGCTAATCATTTTAGACCGATCAGTCTCTCCTCCACCATTAATAAGATTATAGCTAGAATTTTAGTTAATCGTCTAAAAACCATTTTGAATAAAATAATTCGTCCTTTTGAAGGCGCTTTATCCAAGATAACATTCTTTTAGCTCACGAGATTTTCAACTCCTGTAAGCAAAAAGGCGGTAATGGTGGTTGGATAGCTATTAAGCTTGACATGGAGAAAGATTATATATGACCTGTTAGAATGGAATTTTATTGATCGAGGAAACATTTTCTCAATTTGGCTTTAGCCCTGTTTGGCAAGTTGTATTACGGAATGTATCAAATATGTTTGTTATTATGTTTAAGCCCAGTATATATTATGTACACGTAGTATGGATGAATTGTGGTTACCTGTTTACAAAAACTTATTCTCATCAAGAACATAGATAAACATGAATGACATTCGTTAGCAAACACATGTCGAATATGTTAGATGATCCCGTAATTTTCACGGGTTCAAAACTAGTTGTAACCGAAATTGTATTTAGATTTGATTTTCGTCATTTCGCAATAAAAAAACAAAAAAGAAAGTACAAGTGATATTAGAGTACAATATTTTACTAGGGGATGGCCGTCTAGCGATGTAGTTGGATTATATGCCGTGTGAGGGCCGGCAATTGAGTCAGTCGAGTAGGATATGTGTTGGGTCAAGTCGGTTCGGGTCAAATTGGATTAGCCTACGCTTTTGGGTTGAGTATGGTTATTATCATGTCGGGTCATTTCTGGTCAAATGATGTAACGGGTCGGGTCGGGTCATTATCAGGTCCGGTAACTTTATCGCGTCACTCCGACTTTTTTACCGTTAAATTTAGTTTTTAACTATTATTTGATATTACTTCATTATTAAATCAAATATATCAATCTAACACAAAACGACTTTCAATTCAATCAATATTAAGCTTAATAATTGTCGGTTCATCAATTTAATCTGGTCAGTATCGGGTCGACCCGATGCCAATATTGGGACGGGTCTGGTTCGAGTTTTGTTCACTGATCATCGGGTCGTGTCATGTTACGGGTCGTCATCCGGTAGGTCAGGTCGTATTCTCGGATTTTGTCGGCCTGGTTCAGATCGAGTCATACCTCTCAGCTCTACCCGTGACATTGTAAATTTGTGACTAATAAGTACATAAAACGTTGTCGGTACATTCACAAGAACTGTTTTGTACATTGATTGACACAATGAGAAATCTATGCAAAGAATGTTGAGAGCCTGAGAGGTGACAAAATGCATAGTTACCCTTTCCGTCTCATTAATTAATTAATTAATAAAGGTAAATTAATATTCGAACGGAGGAAGTATTACTTAAATATCTGTGACGGTCAATCATCATTCATCATAGTTAAATATATCATCAATCAAGATGCATTTTGTAAAAATTGGTACAGTTTTGGCTATTTGCTTATAAAATGCCAAGGCCAAAGGACCATGCTCATAAATATGACTGTGATTCTATCAATTTTGTGTCTACCTTTCATCTCTTATCTCTATTATAGAACTATTATCATTATTATTACATTTGCCGTAAACTCAAGTTTTAGTAATCCACTCATCTCCTTGTAAGAAATTGCGTACATAATATGTCGATAAATGTTCTTCTGGTATCTGTTTACTCCACGGTACCCTTTTCGACAAACTGGCACCATCGCCTTTGTTACCAAATTCCCCGTAGTATAGAGTATTTAGCGCAAAATCCGCGTCCCAAGGCAACCACCCTTCTGCGCTAATTAGCGGCTCCATTGTACAATTGATGTACACTGTTCTAGAATACAACTTCCACGGCCGGCCTAAGTAGTTCAGGTGGACACTAGGCTTGGCACGGTACAAGTCCATGTATTCGCGGGTCCCGTTTATGAGGCAGCCTATAAAGACCAACCCTGTGGTTTGTGCTGGGTCGGTTCTCCCGTGGGCGGCAATGGCGTTCTTTTCGCCTTTTTCTGGGGTGACTTGGCGGGGGCGGACTAAGATGGTGCAGTCTTGGAAAATGGCTGCCGCGTTTCCAAAGATGAAGTCGACGTTGCCTTCAATGTGGCATGATTTGTAGAGTTGGCGGAGTGAGTGTACATACAGAGTGTCTTGGTTACCCAGGAACTCGCAGTTTTCGATGTAGGAGAAGTCGCTGGATGATCGGAAGGCTACTGCTTGGTGCGTTACTGGTCCAGGGGATGCGTTCTCGAATGTTATCCCGCTCGCCATAAATCCATCGCCGATAACACCTGTGACAATTTATTTACATGTTTATTATTTGTGTACACATAAATGTGTCAGACAAGTATAAATTTTTACATTTCAATTTGGAACTTCCATGAAGAAAACCGTCCATTTTAATCTCAAAATGTTCGAGAAAGTATAAATTCAGACTGTAAAAATAAAGAAAAAACCGTTAATTAAATCCGTTTCGTCTTTTACTAATAAGGAGGATTTTAAATAAACCAGGGAAATGTAGACTCAATGTCTCAAATAGAGGAAGTACAAAGACAAGGTACATTAATTCATGAACAAATTTTACATCAACAACAATAAATACGGGACCAATATATATATACGAAGGAGTACTTGAAACAAATGTTTCACTTTCATACGTTTATTCAATATATACATATACGAGGGAGTAACTGAAACAAACGTATGAATATGAAATTAATGGAAAGAGTATATGAAACCGAAACCTTTTTTAGACACGTGAAACCATAATGTAGGACTAGGACAGTAATCGTGACATTCTGGTGTGAATGTCTGGTGAAACAAACGGAAATTGAAACTGATATAAAAGTGTTTAATAAGTCTTGCTTCTGACGGTCTGAAATAAGACGGACCATATACTCTTTTAATTAGTTTCATATTCACGAACACTTTTTTAATAGAAACAATTGCGGAATGTCATGGGTCTGAAATAAGACAAACCCAATGTCAACATTTTATCGTAAAATGGCTACATTTGATCCGTCTTATTTCAGACGGACCCGTCTGAAATAAGAATTTGCGAAAAGCGGTATGTTCACTTACCAACAGTAGCAGAGTCATAGGTGCCGACACCGGGCATGCCAGCATTAAGAGACCCTGTAATTACAGTTTTACCCATACCGTCCCCAATAAACACCAAATTCGTCTTGTTATATCCCACAGTAACCGTCTCCGTATAAACTCCTTCCTTAATCTTAATCACAAACCGTTTCCCTCCATTCAAATTCTCCGGCGCAGCGTTCACGGCATCCTGCACGGTCTTATAACACCCACCAGAACCGTCCTTGCACACGGTTGCGTCCACTGCAAGTCCCGCAAAGTTAAACCCCGGGACAACTGGGCCTGACCCAGTAACAGGTTCCCAAAACCCATCCCGCTCTGTGCGGGGTGGGGTCCATGAAGCCGGGTCTGGCCCAAGCGCGTCCAGGGCCTGCAACATGCTAAGCGCGTTGCTGGTGGACACAATTTGCGTGGTGTCGAAAAATGACATTGTGGAATTCACTAAAGCGGAGTCGTTCACGTACTTAAGCCCGGACCAGCAGCCGTACTGGTACGACAGCGCTGCGGATCCCAACGCACGTGCGTCACGCAGCCTCTTATCGGCTAAAGCCTGCTCCGCCGCAATTGTCCGGTAACGGGAATATGACAGCCCCTCAAGACACGACTTTGCCGCCCGGGTCCTGTTAAAGTTATCGGAGGAGAGGCGTAGAATATCCTCAACCATCCCCCGGGAAGTATCCAGGTTCTTGGCCGAGGCCAAGAACGCTGCTTTTATCACATCTGATGGTCCTGCCCCCGGCCCAACTTGGCCGGTGGCGGAAACCATGGACTGGCAGGCGTCCGGGAAACGAGTTGCCCGGCACGCCTGCTCGATTACTGGGGAGGTTTGAGCGGAGGCGGATAGCGAAAAGACGAAAAGGGTAAAAAGGAGAAGGAATTTGGTGGAAATTGACATGGTTGGTAACTTGTAATTGATGGGGTAAATGGGGTGGGAAAGTGGTGTGTATATATAGGAATGTTACAGTTAGGAAAGAAATAAAATTTGGGTGGCAATTAAGAAAGATAATTAAATTAGGAAATATGTGATTAATTGATTATGTTCATATTAAGGTTTATATTACTGTAAATCTTGAAGGATTAATTGCGATTAATAGGTTAAATACCGATATTAATGTTGTAGACCAACACCATCGGTGGAGTTACGTTCTATTTTGCGTGAGAACATACTTGGAGTAGCTATTGTCCGTGTAATAGCTAATTAGATTTCGGGGTTCGTCCCTCCTTTGCAACAAAAAAAATCAATGATTAAATGTGAACAGGCGTGGGCAATGAGCCAATGAGTGAAGAAATGATGTATGGCAATTGGCATGTATGAGGGTCACGGACTTACAGCATGACGAAACGAGGGGAAAGTTAGTTGAGTGAGTATGTGTGAAATATTTTGTGGATAAGAAGACGTATCGAACGGTTTGGTAGGACTTACCGAGTTAGGACGGGTTATGATTTCTGTTATTTCGGGTTCGAGTTGGAAATAATGGGTTTCGGTTGGTTTTTGGGATCGGTCATCTTTTGACTGGTCTACATAAATACTGTTTAGACTGCAATCAGATGATATTCCGGATTATCGTCTCACAATTTAGAACACGTATATGAAGAAATAATCGAGTTAGAGATACTCTGATATTTTAGCTTTTAATATACTCAAAATATTAGATATTGCTTCTTACCATAATTAAGTATCATGTTATCTTTTAGATTTTACTAGACTTTTTGTCCGTGCGTTGCACGGGGTTCAATTTTGTCGTACAAAAATTGACTCATCTCTAATTGCTATGGATTTTTTTGGGCGAACACTCAACTCATTCGATGTTTTGATACTCTCCCGTCTTAATCTTTTGATAATGTTACAAAAAAAATTCAATTGATGTTTTGATATTCCCCATCTCAATCATTTGATATTGTTAAAAAAAATTCAATTGATGTTTTGATACTCCCCGTCTCAATCATTTGTTACTGTTAAAAAAAATATTCAATTGATGTTTTGATATTCTTCCGTCTCAATCATTTAATACTGTTAGATTAATTTTAACCCTAAGATATGGCCGTGTAGATTTGGAATGAAAAATACTAATTGAGGGAAATTTGTTAAGATTAGGAATTATTCCATATATGATATTTTAAAAAGCTGTAAAAATAATAAATAAATTTTTTTATAAAGCTATAAAAATAATAAAGAAATCTTTTTTCTCCAAGAATTTTGCCAAGATAACCGTGTACATGAGTTTAAGTTTTAATAATATTTTCTCAAATTAGGAATAATATTTTCTTATCAGATTAATAATTGTTATTCTCTCGTTTTCTTTTTTTCTATTTCTTAAGTTG